>VXAL01011657.1:64298-80716 GCA_013399475.1 Chauna torquata
TCACTACAGTATCTTGGGAAAAAAAAAAAAAAAGAAAAAACAGAAATAAAATATAGGTTAGTGGAAAACTAAACATCTTTAAAAATGTTGTCCCAATAGATCCTAGTTTACAGTGGATCAGTAGTGTTTAAGGATGAAGATAACAGCAAGCTATAAACTGCTTCAATAAAAGTCAATTAACCCCTCATGCCTGCTGCTGTAGCCTCCTCTGCCAACTGTACAACATGCACCAGAACAGGATAACTTTAAGTCTTAAGGGGTTAAATGAATACTGCAAGAATAATTACCTACTGAGACAATAGCAATCAGTAATGCATATCCAAAAGCAAATCTTGTGCTATTTGTGGCTTTAAAAAACATGCTGCGTAATACAATAGAATATGTTTTCCAGCATCTCCCACTAATATCACCAGGCTGTGAGACCTCTGGAAATAGATATAAATGAGGGTTTTTTTTAGGTTAGGACATTGTATATGAATGATGGCCACCTCTATACAAGTCAGTGAAAAAAAACAAACTTCTGGAGACAGAGAATACTAGAAAATATTTTCCTTGTTAGAATTCTGATATGAAGTTATCAGTTTAAAAAACATGCTGCGTAATACAATAGAATATGTTTTCCAGCATCTCCCACTAATATCACCAGGCTGTGAGACCTCTGGAAATAGATATAAATGAGGGTTTTTTTTAGGTTAGGACATTGTATATGAATGATGGCCACCTCTATACAAGTCAGTGAAAAAAAACAAACTTCTGGAGACAGAGAATACTAGAAAATATTTTCCTTGTTAGAATTCTGATATGAAGTTATCAGTTCTCTTCATTAAAATTATTGAACTGGAAAGTATTGCAAGAAATCTAATGGTTTTAGTGTTTTTGATATGCTAACTTTTTGTTTAAGGATCAGCGAAGTAGTATAAAACCACTTTGTTACACAGCAAATCATTTTAGCTGTATATCACTTCCCACAGTAATTCTACACCTTACATTTGCAAACAGTGCTTTCAGAAAGTCGTTGCTCTGCCAAACCTGATTCTGACATAGATTCTATTTCATGAAATTCATAAAAAAAATCAGCCATGATGGTACTGCATTCTTTCAGTCACAAACAGATTATCTCCTCTTCAAGACACAATGCAACAGTGGTTTAATTTTGTACAGCAATACTATAATTGAAAGTGGAAGTAAATCAGTCTACAGGATGACTTAGTTCAAGCAGAATTTCATTACATAGTCACCTGATCAAGGTTGCTGATTTTTGTGATGAGTTGTCCTATGCAAAACACCTAGTTTGGAATATGTTAAAAACTCAAGGAATTCCCAACCTACTGTAGCTTTCAGCACCTTAACTTTGTATTTCATCAAATATTTACCACTTTCAGTCATAAAATACCCTCTAGTTTCATCTAGGTATTGGTAGACTGCCACCTGCCGAGATGCTAACTTTCCAATTCATCAGACTCCTAGATTTCCATTTGCATTTTCATCCGTGCCCTCTCCATTGTCTTTCATCATTTCTGGATTTGATAATACGCTTAAATAATATTTTGTCCTGTAAGTTATCTGTAGTCAGAATCTAAACCGTTATCAGTATCTGAAAAAGTCTATACGGAAACAGCATATATGAACTGATTTAAGTATTTGCTATAATGTTTTGAAACAGTCAAATTCTTCAAGCACTACTAAAGGCTTATGAAAATTCATCACTGATGCCTGAAAATGAATTGCACAGCCATTTATGATCATACTGCAAACATCACAGCACCCAGAGACTGTGCAACTAAATATATACAGTGAACGGACAACAAGGAGACTGCAATTAAAGGAGGTTAATATTATATCAGCTTTTGCTAATTTATTGCTCACTACAGCAATAAATACAAGACTTGCATGCCTTCGCTTCACAACTGTTGAAACAGACAAGTCTCAAAACATACAAGAAGAGTTTGTGACTCACTTAGAAACGTGCATGTGAACTAATTACTGTAGTGGGCGTTTTGCCCCGTGCAACTGAAGTACCATATTCTTCCCTTGGATATTTCATTCCGACCCCTACTTAGACCAATGACACTTCATGTGGCTTGTACTTAAATCAATGTCACCACATAAACATAACTGAAGGAATCAATTTCTTGACACATATTTCTTTCAAACATATTTTGCAGAGTTAATGAAATCTAACATAAAGGAAGCTACACTCTGAAACAAAGAGGTAACACTTTGAAGCATTTTCGCTAAGAAGTCTGGATTTATCCTTGACTGTACAACACAAAGCACAGTCTTTTTCCTGATTTGACTCCCGGTCCTTGGGATCCTTTCTTTGTAGTCTATATTTGATTTATTCATTAGTCAGTGTTAATGGATAATTGTCGTGCCCATCAGTATTTACAACCGCTCCTTTTTTCTCTTGCAGTTATGTCTCCACAGTGTAATATTATCGCATAGAATTTGTCACCAGTCACAGAATTAGAAAGAATTGAGAATTCATTATGCTTGACTTAGGATGAATTTGACCTGAAGAATTTTAAAGGACTAGTGAAGATAGTGAAGATGTTAATAAATCCAGTACAGTAAACTTCTGACACAGAAGATTAGCTTTTGTCTCAGTCTAAACGTAGTAGTTAAAATGTTCTGGGTAATACTTGTACAGTCCTCAGTAGAGAATAAGGCTGTAATTAAAAGCAGCACGTGACCCCTACCAGAAAAAACAGTGAAAGCAAAAACATCTGCAGTTTTTCTGCGAATAGCAAGATTCTAGTAAGAAAACAAAATAAGGGAAAAGCATTTTAAAAAATCTTGCAAATTCTTTTTTTCTACATATTAGAGGGGAGAACTTGATCATCTGATTTTAAAAGAAACAAGCCAGAATATATCTTTGTAGGATGGAGAATTTCAGCCACACAGTTTCTCCTGGGTAAAGATCTCTGGTAAAAAAAAAGTTGCAGATGCTTTTTTACAAGTGTTTTGCAGCTTGTCAGACCATTAGGAATACAAGGACTGGTATTTCATCTGTTAAGACAGTCTCAAATTGTTACACATCTGTTTGCTTTTAGGAAGTACTGTTAGGGATTATGTTAGGAAAGGCATCACTGAAGTATCTTCCAAGTTCTTATTGAGTGGCATGCATTGCATCTTCATTTTCTGTAGACTTCTCTGGTAAACCTGGGATTCTACACAAACCAGTAAAACTTTGCCCTACCTCATACTTGCTACTACCTGGCTTACACACAAGCCACAGCCCCACATTGCTGCCTATTGCTGCCTGAAGTCAAAGAAAGGCTTGAGTATTATGTCCCCCTGTGGCCGTTCCACACAGCCAGCAGAGGAACATTTCTGGAGTGGTGTAAAGCTACAGCCCCACCACAGACTTGGCAGGAGCTTGGCTCAAAAAGGCAACAGCCAAAAGCTGGAGTAATGCATCACACATTATAGAAATTATAATGACATTAAATCACAGGAGAATGAAAACTAACAATCTGATGATAACACAAGTATTAAAGAAAAGGAATTTGAAGTTTTTGTGTTTTGTTCCTTACTCACTCTAGTTACGCTCCTGCCTTGCAAATTTAATGTTATTGCTGATGATGACTGTAGAAAGTGCTGCATACTGTCATCTGTATTGTTCAGACTCAATAAGAGGTTAATAAATTAGAAAAGATCAGGGAGCAGGGTAAAGAAATAAAATCTTCCCCTTGATTTTTGTACAAGTTTCTTGCCTTTAGACCAGAAAGTCCTAACTATCTTGTATATGCTGCATTTAAGGACAATAGCCATAACATAAATAGCTAAAGTGTGAAAAGAGATTTTGGGGGAAAGGTAATTTGACAGTATCCGGTAATAACATACGGTTCTTGAAATACTGAATCATTTTCATAATTGCCAATGAGTTTCAGGGCTCAAAGTAGACTTCCAGTGGAAAATTTTTATGTACTTTTAAGACAGATGGATGAGGTCTGTGCTTACTGTTCAGGATACCTGAACACAGAGCAGCCGAAAAGTAAGACAAACAGTTCAGCTTTTGGAGTCAGCGCTATGAACCAGCATCATGACATATTTATCCCAAAACAAACATGAAAAGTAAAAATATATTATTCTCTATAGTACAGTAGGATGACCAAGCATAATTAACAATGTGCTATATATATACTTAGCTCTATTTAATGCTTAATAAATCTTAACTGCAAACATTCTTCTGGTCGGTGTGCCCAAAAGATGCTGTTGGCAAATTAGTGGACAAAAGTAAAATGAAGACCTTAAAGTTTACCTGAATCCTTATCAGCACCACAGTTGATAAAATTACAATGTCTGCTTCAGCTTTACTGAAAGCTTGTAAATTGATTAGAACATGGTTCTGTGTGGATACAGGATATGTCTGTGGATATTCTAGGAAATTATCTAAATCAGATGAAAACCATGGTAGTCAGCTGAACTAAAAAATGTTTTTCCTTTACCAAAAGCCCAGGCATTTCCAGTACAGCGTAAAGATGAAGTCAGTTTATTATAATCAAAGAAATCAGACAATAATAGTAGGTAAGATCATATATACACCTCATACACACACCAATCTATAGGATTCCAAACATAAGGAAAAAATGGCATTAGTAGTAGGGAACACACTTTCCAGGTATCTGGAATGCAGATTAATGATGTTGATTAACTTGCACATATCAACAGCAAATAGAAAACTGTTTTCCAGCTGCTAGCTGGAAAAAGAAAAATTGATGACAAGGTGGTGGAGGACAAAGTGAACTTGAATCATACCGATCAGTAGACACTGACGTGTTCCACTGAGAGAACCTGGTAATTCTTTTCTGCATCATTCACCTTGAGATATGCTATAATGCTAATTGTAGAATATGCTACAATTTGTCAATGGACAGCTATGTTTTTAGAGCACAGGAAAATGATTATTTTTCCTCTCATCGCTTGTTTTCACCTATTGATTTTTTCTTTATTCAAGGAGAATGTATTCTCAGGATCAAAGCAAATGATTAATCTTGTAAAATCTCTCAGATTGCTGAATTAAAATTCAGTTGGGAGGAAGAGTGAGAACAAGTGTGTGTCAGCAAATAATTCAGATTCCAATTCTATGAACATTTTCTCTGAAGAATGTTTTATCTACCTCTTTTTTTTTTTTCAAAGAAAAATGCTCCTTCAAAATAATGAATTTTGGGAATCCTTTAAGACGGCCAAGGTTGGTAAAAGCATGTCTGCTTGGAATAGTCTAACATGTCTACTTTCTCATCTTCTACATAACTGAATTCACATATCGTTTGAGAAAAAAATTACCTTCCCACTGTTTCTTTTTATTAGTAAGAAACAATAAGGTTATGCCAAGCTTTTTCTGTAGGTTTAACTGTTGCTAGGATTCTGCTACCAGTTTGTACACCTGCCATTTTCAGGTTTTCTCCTCCCGAAGGAGCAAATTATATCAACCATTTGTTTTCAGTTGCATGAGTTTTAGAACTACAAAATCAGCTGACCTTACCTGATTCTTATGCAGCAGAAACACTTCCCAGCATGATGGAGAGCTAGTGGCAAAAACGGTCAACCTGTTTCTATTTGATATCTAGTAGAATGAAAACAGCAGTTCTTGAACAGCAAACTTTCTAAAAAGGAATTACTTGGTATCTCCTAATATTAAATTAGATCCAATTAATCCTAATGAAGACGAGAAAGACACAGGATCAAAACTCTTAATTTTTAGGTAAAAATAGAACATATCTGAGTGGGAATACAAGAAAATGAATTTTTTCCTGGTTGATCAGAGAGGAGGAAAGCAATAAAGTCATTAGCTTAATTATGGAGCAAGGCTGTTTACTGAAATAACTGGCAAATATTAAATTCAATATTTTGAAGTTATTAACAAATGTCTATAAACACTACTGAAAACGGTGATTCAAACAATGACCACCAAAATGCATAGTGACAGCAGAGGGAGCCATCATTCTAAAGAGATTTCAAAGAAGAGTCCAATTACTGTATCAGGAATGTACTCTTGTACAAACCTTTGACTGTGCACTCTGGGACAAACGTCACTTCTACACATATATATGGAATTACATATGAAGAGGAAATACAAATGGCATTTTGTTGAACTCATTTGAGGATAAACTATGAGAGACCAAAGATGGAGTGACAGGTTTGCAAGACACCTTTTTCCTTCATACATTGTTGTGAAGGAAGGGACCCTTCCATTGTGTAAGTGGAAATTAGATTGTGTTCCTCAGTAATGAGAACTCTGTTCAGTGGAAAAACCAATGAATCTTTTTGTGAGGAAGCCCTGTGTCAGCCTGATCCAATGTCTCCCAAGTTCAATAGAAATGATGAAGATACTCATGCATCAGTCAGGGACATATAGCACAGAAGCATGGTTCTGTGGCATGAGGGAAAGGAAAATCTTTTTACTGAATAACTGTTTGGAAGAAAAATCTGCAAGAATCTATAACCTCGCTGAGTTCTATTTCCTATCTTGTCTCTCCTTTCATCATTTATGTGCCTCTTTAAAGCAAGACTTACAGCTTCTGTGTGAGCAATGCTTATTATGGCTTGATGAAGTTGCTTTGTAAAGGGAGAAAAAAAGGATAGAATAGCAGGGGTTACTGAAATAGCTAGATGGGCAATTATTTCTCCTGATATGACTAAACTTGCACTTGAAGTCTTCTTCAAAAAAACACCATTTACCTAAATTATCTGAACCAATTAGCAACATGAGCTCATATAGCTCACTTAAACTCATATAGCAGAAAGCTTGCCCCTGAAAAAAGATATTGTGTATATATTAGCCTAAGACATTCCCAGTCTTTACACTTCGTACCATTCTCAAAGCAAAGTCAAATCTTTACTTGCCACCTCTACAAAAGTGACAGTTTTTACTGTTACCCCTCCCTTGGGTCAGTCTCTGGACAAGCAATGGACGCTTCCGCTTCAAAGACTAAAGAGCCGACAGAATCATCTTTATTATCCTCTAGGTCTGTCTTCATTAAGAAGTTCTACACCTTGCAAATCTCTGTTGAACCATCTGGGATACTTAGAGGCAGAGAAATAATCTGATAAACTATAATTTTATTTTCTACCAGTACATAAAAATTTATGGGTAGCATATAATAACACCCCTAATAAAATCTACCATAATAAATGGCAAGATTATACAACATTGTCACTGACCAAAGGCAAGAACCAATAACTTGCCCTTGAGTTACTGGCTGAGTCTATTTATCAGCATGGTCACACTGAGTACTTCTTGAATACTTTATTCAGACATGCATGAAGAAATTTCTGTTATTTTTGTTTCATAAAATAGAACTTATGACCTATTAATTCCATATAGCTATTTATTTCATTGTCTAGAACAAGGCACAAGGAAAGTATTTTATCTGATCCCAAAGAAATTTTGCACCCACCTTGTACCTACTCTTCTACACAATTGTATACAAGAATATAAGGAATGACAAAGGTAATACAACACAAAGATATATTTTCAGAAATGTGCTTTATAGGCCTAAGAAAATTGAACAGATAGAGGAGATGACAGTAGCTTCTTGGGTTCTGCCACCTTGCTGGGAACCCTGTTACCTCTCAGGACTCTCTGGGACTCTTTTAACAGGCCCATGGGCTGTTCATAAGCTGTACAAAATGAGAATCCCAACCTTGCACTCTTTATTTTTCTGAAACATTTTGTCTGTGGAAATCTCCCTTCTCAAGCTGATCCCCTGTCAAGTAACCTAGATGTGCTTGTTGGCTTTTATTTTTTTTTTTTTCACCCCAGGGATAAAGCTTATTCAACTCAGCACTGTAGATTTTGCTACCGAAATTAGAAAAACCAATACGATCCTTGAAATACTGAGTTCTATATTGAGAGTAAGATAGAATGATGTCATTTCCTGTCTTGGAATTAACTGACTTTTATTTCTAGCATTACCATTTATGTTTAAACACATTTTCATTCTGTAGAGTCTTTTGCAGGAAAAGTACTGAAGTTCATTTTTGAGCTAAGATCTATATCAAGGCCTTTTAATAGATCTTTTTAGGTCCTTTCCATATCAAAATATTTAAGATGCTTATTTATGGTTTGATTTTCCATCCCCATATTTTACTGGAAGAATTACAATTGCTGCATTAACCCAGGATCATGTGAGTAGGCTCATAAAAATGGATATCATGATCATATCTGGAATTTACACAGGACCCTATTCAATAAAGCATATTCTGCCCTTACTGTAATATCATCCTCCAGAGCTTTAAAGTCTTTCAAGTGGAATAAAGAAGTTGCTATAATGACAGTGAATGTAATGAGATTAAATGTAGTTGGGAGTCAAGGTAAATGGCCTTACATCAGAAAGAATGTAGTAACACAGATTCTTATAATGAAGACAAAGGACATTACCAGCACATTTTTTGCTACATTTCTTTGGCAAAGTAAGGCCACAGCAGGACATGCCATGCAATATGGATTCTGTGTTCCTTTCAGTATTTTACATTTAATAAAACCTGCATGCTTTCAGACATAAAAGAATAAAAAGAAATGTCTTCAATAAGTATTGAGATCTGTATTAGCAATGTATAACCTCCCTAAGAAAACGACCGTCTGTTTTTTAGGAGTTAAAAGAATTTAATCTAAGGAATTACATCAGAAGCAGACCATATTTTACATGGAATCTAAATAATCGCAGTGGGGAATTCAAGGCCCAACCTGAGGTCTGCCCAACAAAGGACATGCATACAAGTTTTCCCTGAGCTTGCACATTATTATGCAGACCCTTATTGCAATAATAAAACCCAACTGATTCTAAAATTTATTTTGATTCTGTTACCTCTAAAACTTCTGAATGAATTTACTAATAAGTATGTGCTATTTAACTTGAGATTCTCCCTTTAAACACACGAAATTAAAAGGGATGCTCAAGAGTGTTATTTGTCACAGAGGTCTGCAAGGCCACAAACTGTTATCGTACAACCAGGGATCTTTGATATAATATTACCCCAGTCATGATATTAGCTTTAATGTTAGCAATGTCTATCTTAAGAAGCCAGCTTCCACTGGAAAACTAGCAGTAAAATATGATATTTTGGGTACTATTTACTTCTGATGGATAAGATTATTTCTAGCTATAGCAAGTCAAATACCAGTAATTTGTCAAAGAAATACTGTTCCATTTCTATAAAGAAGTTAGTAAACATAACTTTCATGAAAATTATTGAGTAGTTTTCTCTGATTATTTATTTCAGCTATTAAAATCAATAATTACTGAAGATAAACTTTTTCAAAAGAAGCAAATGTATTTCAATGAGAATTGGGCATCAAAATCCACTAATTAGCTTTAAAAACATAAACCTTAAAATCTGAAATTCTTGAAGCACCACATTTCTCAAAGCTTCAGATGCAATGCATTCCCTAGAAATGCTCCAATGGTAGTACATGGAAATTGGTTTATTTAGTAACTGCTGTTTAAATCAGCAATATGCTAATGTTTATGATTTTTGCAGAAGACCTTAATTACTACATAAAATCATTTGATTGTGAAAGGAAAGCAATAAAACAGAGTTTCGCCTTAACAGATTATAGTCTTATAATGCTGCTGCAAGTATGGAGGAGCATGAAATTAAAACCTTCCCATTCAGGTAATGCACAGTGTAATATAACCAGGACCGATTAAACACACTGCTTTAAAACCCTGCCTTAACTTGTGCTGATGGTTTCTTTTCTCTGCTAATCAAAGACAGCAACTCCAAAACCTTTCACATTTCTTCCTTTTTTATTTCACCTTCTGCTTTTCTTCTCTGGTGACGCTATCACAACAATTGTATCAGTCTTCTACAAGTCATAGAATCATAGAATCAAAGAATGGTTTGGGCTGGAAAGGACCCTGATGAAACTAGTTCCAACCCCCTGCCATGGGCAGGGACACCTCCCACCAGACCAGGTTGCTCAAAGCCCCATCCAGCCTGGTCTTGAGCACTTCCAGGGATGGGGCATCCACAGCCTCTCTAGGCAACCTGTTCCAGTGCCTCACCACCCTCATAGTGAAGAACTTCTTCCTTACATCTAATTTAAATCTCCCCTCTTTCAGTTAAAACCATTACCCCTTGTCCTGTCACTACACTCCCTGATGAAGAGTCCCTCCCCATCTTTCCTGTAGGCCCCCTTCAGGTACTGGAAGGCCACTGTAAGGTCTCCCCAGAGCCTTCTCTTCTCCCAGCTGAACACCCACCGCTCTCTCTCAGCCTGTCTTCACAGGAGAGGTGCTCCAGCCCTCTGGTCATCCTCACGGCCTCCTCTGGACTCGCTCCAACAGATCCATGTCCTTCTTATGGTGGGGGCCCCAGAGCTGAATGCAGTACTCCATCCAGGTGGGGTAGCTGGAAGGTTTATTACTTTTTGAGATGCTGCAAGATAATACATGAATTTAGCTGTCTGTACATGGTACTGGGCAACCTGTATTAGGCAGTCCTGCATGAATGGAGGGGTTGGACCAGATGGCTCTCAGAGATCCCTTCCAACCTAAACCATTCTACAATTTTGTGAATTTGTTCTGCATGTCCAGCTGCAGTGTTCATAGGTCATTATGATCTACACTAGTAATGATTGAAAGGAGATTCATGTCAACATCTCACACAATAATTCCTTCCTCTGCATCTCAGCAGAGGCTATTATTTATACAGCTTTTTTTTTTCCCCCACTACTGAATTTTTTTAATCCTAAGAAAAAGCATGCCTATTCTGTCTTCTCAGAAATGACATCATCCTCTTTATTTTTCAGTAGAGCTCCTTTCTTACAGATTTTGTGGTATCAGACAAAGCATGCTTTGTTGCATTATTTCTCTTATCTATGAAAGGAGAGCTGTGACGGTAGCTTGGCACAGCTGGTGTAACCAAAACCAAGCATTGAAGCTCAAGAATGTGGACAGAATCATCAGCACCTTATATGTAGAGGGGTAAGTGGCCCCAAACAATGCCTTGTTCAAAAAATTTATTCAACGAGCTTATAAATATTACCAACACAGGCCAACCTCAGCCAAAACAAATGAGTTCCACTTGTGTAGTGGTACAGAAGCCCTGAAGTCCCTGTGTCCAAAGCATTTTAAGTAAAATGAACTAGTAAAGCCTAAGTTCTCTGTGTTACATGTCTCTTTATTAAAACTTACCTTGCTTCTGCAGAGACCCTCCTCTAGTGAAATTCTATTGTGACCAAAGCAAATCTGAAGAAACACTATTATAAAAGTCTGACTTACTTCTAGTCCATGTTCAAGTGACATGTGAAGTGCTAGCATGTCATGGAGCCTGAAAAGGATTTTTGCAGCAATGTTTATGTATAAGCTTATGCGAAGAACAAAGATTTTATCATCTTCTGTAGAGAGCCCTTACTGTTTGCAGTCTTTCATGATAACTCATAGTTTGAAGCTGTAAATTAGTGTAGGTAAGTGTTAATAAAGAAGCAAGAGCATAGTTTAGGAATTCAAAGAAGAGTCGTACAGGAAGCTTTGTATTAAATATTCAGGTAACAACAGTGAAGGAGGGAAATGCTGCATTTCTTTACACACTCTAGGTGAATAAAACAGAGTACAGCTATAGCAATAAAATACTGTTTCTTAAGAACTGGATATCTAAGGGACACACCTCTTGTTGGAAAAATCAAACTTTGTAGGAGCTCTTTGCAGGTGAACACAAGACTTGAGATCAGAACTATGTTCAAGATTTCCTCTGCAAGTTGCCTTTTTCTCGATATGGCTCTTGTCACTCTCCCAGAAAACTCTTCAGAAATTTAATTAAGCAACATAACCGCTGGGAAGGTCAGAAGAGGGACAGATGCTGGAGTATTTTTATTTTTGATTTTTGGTTGTTTCTCAGATACCATGGCAATAGTGATCAAATAAACGTGAAGATTAGATTAGACAGAACGAGAGGTTGGAAGTGACTTTATTTGTATCACTAGCGTTTGCCTCTAAGAAAATTTCAGCAAACACAGCCTGTTATTACTCTGTTCCAACTGATTAAATGCTCTAAAACTCTGGCATGTTTTGTGGTTTTGTGAGTAGAAAAGAGCAGCAGTATTTTATTCCATAAAAATTAAGGTTCTGGGAGCTAAATTTAAGAATTATCAGGAAACCAGAATGTGGAACAAGAATCACCAATCATCAGCTGTGTTTTATGATGACTTTAAAAAAAAAAAAAAGAAAAAAGAGAGAGAGAGAAAAGGCGGTATTCAGTACCTCCTGTATTGCTTGATGGGAATTCAGAAAGAAGTGACTCGTATATATTCTTTTTGTTGAATATGGTCAGTATTTGTTCCTTTCTCTGTTCCCATCATCACTATTAACTCTGCTTTATTGTAAGCTGTGCTTTTACAAAGCCATAATTTAAACTTTTTTTTTTTGATGGCTATAATTATCAGAAAATAAGTAAGCAAAGTGCTAAGAAAACCCTCTTCTTTCACTTATGAAAGAGAACGGTTCCTAGAGGAACGTTCCAGATCAACTCTGAAAGTGTTATGGTAAGCAAATCTCAAGGAAGAGATGAGCAAGTTTGGAAAAGTCACCTACTGAGAATAAGATCGGTATAATTTTTAAGAATTTAATCATTTTTAGAGATATATGTTCAAGTTTGCATAAATATTTTCTCCTTACCTTTATATAAACCCAAATTATGAACAGATGGGAGAGAAACTGGCAGTACAAACACCTATGGGAAAGGGCAACTAATATGGTACGGTGTTCCTTCTGGCAGGAAGGCGAGTGTTTAGCAAGATACAAGGACAAAATGCCAAGACTAGGAAGACTGGTTCTATTCAGCATGCTCTGTATGTCAGAGCAGACAAGACCCACAGTTTTCTACAGTACTCTCAGGAAATACCTCAGTAAGGGTCAAACAAGTCTTCATAACACTCATGAAAATGAAATGGGGATTTGTAGATCTCACTCTGAACATTTCAATTCCTTCAGCTCTGTTGGATTCCATCTTGGGGACAATTTGACTTTGGCTTTCCTATGGACAAATAAGTCACTGACATGCTCTTGCAATCATTTGCAAGAATCATTTTAGACTCACTTATAACTGTATACCTGATGGGAGCATTTGGGTTTATGATCAGAAGTATTCATTCCAAATAAATGGTAAGAACCACACAAGCAAAAGTCTCGTGTGGTTTGGAAGGCTTGTACCGCAGCTTAAAGTTTGTTGCAGCAATACTACAAAATGAAATGACAAACCCCAACAGAGCCAACATAACCTCTGTGTGCAGATACACCTGAATTAGTCCATTAAAGATGCAATGCCTCAGTGGTCCCAAAACTTTCTGGTAAGACCCTAAGAGTTTTGTAGTGCCTCTAACTTTGGTGCTATTTTATTCTATTCCCAAATTACTCATTTTTGAGATGATTTTAATTTTATTAGTTATTTGTAGATAAAAATAAGTAGTACTTAAAAATTGCTGCACCATATTCCTTAACTATGATTTACCTGTCTTAAAGCAAGAGACAAACTTGTATTTTCTATTTTTCCCTCTGATAGGAAAGAGAACAATGATATTAAGCTGACTGCAACCTTCTGAATAACATCAGGTACATCTTACAGAACTCTGTTAAAACAGACATTATCACAGACATTCATTTATGGTAAAGTAAATGTTAGATGTAATTTATCCGATAGCTACCTGTTCTTTGAGTGTTCAATCTCCTACAGTGTGTTAAAGGACTGACTGGCAAAATGACTTGTAGCAATGTATGTTTCAGCTTATTTATTGTTGGTTTCCATCATTCAATGTCAGAAGATCGGGACTGCTGCTCTTAAAGTAGCAATTTTGCCTCCAATTTTAGGCACTCACTTAGAAATATTTCAAAGTTTTCTTACAAAGTTTTCAACTTAATATCCCACAGATTCAGTAATTATTTCTGTTTAGCTGTAAGAAGGCATCCACACTTTCTAAGTCTTATTTCAAACAAGATTTTCTGAGTACAAGGACAACAGCTATGTCCACATTAAAATTTAGGAAACATCACGTCAATAAAAGTAAGCTTTGATTAAAATATTTTATATTCATGATTTATGCAGGTTTGTGTATCTGACCTTTTCTCTCATTCTAGAAACTCCAGCTGAATTAAAATGAAATCCTGGCAACATGGAAATCACACTGAGCTTTGCTATGCATTTTAGTGATACCATATTTCACTCAGCCTTTTTACAGCTTAGCTCTCATAACAACCATTTATATGCTTTCTACCAGGAGGTATCTTTGTGTGTTGTGGGCTCTGTATCTGCCCTGCTGCTCAGCAGTGTTCCTTGGATATGATAAGTCTGCTGGTCCCTCAAGCCAATCAGATTGTTTCAAGCCAGCTGAAGATGACAGAATAATATTCAGTCCCATACTTGCTAATCTGTGTGTTACTTTGGAACTACAGAATGAAGCATCAACTGTTTTCCAGCCAATGTGAGAAATTTCATATTATTTAATTAAAAAAAATGTAAAATCCCCACATATAAACCAGAAGGAGGTAATGTCCACAAAGCATCAGCGGGACCCGTTAATATAGGTTAGTACAACATGGCCAATCATTCCATGTTTTGTATAGAAAACTTATTACGTTTGAGTAATGATTTTTTCCATAATTGCATTATGTTGAATTTGTTTCCTTAGATACCTCCTTGCCAGTCCCACATTAATTATTCAGGCAAGGTCAAATAAAAAGTGAAAATAGGACACAGGCTGAAGTGCAAGATGGGAATTCTAGTTTTTCATCATCTGCAGTTCTTCACAGTTCTGCCTCTGTTGTGTGATTTGTAGACACACAGTCATTACTGAGCCAGCAGCCATACGATCCAAGGGGAGTGCAGAATGGAACACTCAATGTTTAGAAGTGAGATGCTGAGTTACTGTATTTTGAATTTGTTTCTTAGAGGATACCCACATATGTACACACAGCAAACAGAAAAAAAGTTATTTTCCACAGGGAATAAACGTCTGCAAGATTGCATAACTCTGCGTGAGTTTTGTTACATGAACAACAAACTAGTGGAAAAATACTTTGAAATCTATGAAGCATTTCAAAATAGAAAATTTAATTTCAATTTGCATTAAGATTCCTTTCATAAAGCATGACACAAGCAAGTTATTCTCCACAACTAACATATCTGTAGTCTTTCAACAGCACTGTCATTTCTCACCTGAATCTTCTCTGCAAACTCCCCAAATGAGTTAGGATAAAGGTGGAGCTACTGAACAACTCGAACTGAGAGTCTCGCCTCAAGCAATACACAGGCATTCCCTTGCCTTTGGCATCTAGGGGCCAGAACAGTGGCAAACAGAAGCTTCTAACAAGAAAATGGTCACACGAGCTAACGGAAGGAAAGAAAACTGTATGGTGGAGGGTTAAGGTCCTGTTCGTAAGGTGTA
This sequence comes from Chauna torquata, assembly GCA_013399475.1. Classification (NCBI taxonomy): domain Eukaryota; kingdom Metazoa; phylum Chordata; class Aves; order Anseriformes; family Anhimidae; genus Chauna; species Chauna torquata. Next base: position 79,684 of record VXAL01011657.1, read on the forward strand.
AGGGTACACTATTTTCCTCAATAATTAAGATGCATATATAACATGGAGCAGTTATGGAGTTCTTGGTGTTTGTGATGCTCTCAAACCTTCATCTTCAGCCAAGGCACCCAGGGTTACGGTGACACTGAATTTACTTTTTAAAAATAAAATAAGCACGTAAATAAGTGAGAAGAAAAGTACGACTCTAATTTTAGCTGGAAAGTGTCAAGATTTCCAGAGTGTGAGAAAGATGTGCACACTTATTTTTGGATGTCTTCTTGAAGTCACTACAAAATACAAAAACATTCCTTAGCTTCAGTATTTCTTTTTTAAACTAAGCAAAAGAACTAGTCTTTTCCAAGGAATATTTCAATATTAAATTTCATTACTATCTTTGCTGCAAATCTTTTTTCTAATTCACCTGAAGTTATAAGAAGTTTACTTCTCCTTTTACTTAATTACAGAAATTACTGACAGACAGAAAAGAAAATCCCAAACTGTAAACATATGGACAGTTATAAATATATTAAGTCACATTTGTGTAGGCAGTTTACAGCAAGTAACCTAGCTATTACTATGAAGTACTACTAAAATACATAATAATTCTACAATAAAAGTTGTTTGTTGCATACATTATATAAAGTGAAGAAAGTTTCAATTTTGATTAAGAGAGGAGAAAACATCAGTGTTCTGCACTGGGGAGAGGCAGAAGCTTCATTCTTTTTGGTTGCTCTCATCACTATTTGCAAAAAGCAGATAAACATATTAAAAAAAAAAAAGCACATAAAATATCCCTCATTTTGCTCCTCTTGTTTCCAAGGGTTTGCCTAGGAATGATAAGAGAATGATAATCATACAAGTTAAACCCTTAAAGGTATTTCTTGTATTTCTTCCAGGAAGCAGAAATATATAGCTTTATATAGAGAGACATCCACCATCTGTAAAACAATAAGTGCTCAGCTACACTCTGTGACAACGAGTAACTGCTCCAGATGTACATCTCACTCGTGCACTAATTGATACTTAAGGTCTAAACAGCTATTGGTTCACTTAG
>VXAL01011660.1:14815-29994 GCA_013399475.1 Chauna torquata
TGAAAAATAATTCTATTGTAAAGGGCTTCATAAATGGTCATATTACGTATAGGGTACTAGGTTAATTATAACGTGTTACTACTACCTCAATTATTTTATTTTGGAATTTATAAAATAAACTCCACTGGAATGATACAAATGCGGCTTATGATAACTTAATTAAGCGTGTTACAGATATTTGCATTTTCCTAAAGCAACCTAAAAAATAATAATAATAATAATAAAAAAACACCAAACCTTTGTCCAGGTGATTGTCACTTAATTTGATTCAAGGAATCTGGTCACCTTGCCAGCACCATACACTTTAAATGGAAAAGTTTGAATCTCCTGTAACATTTTGAAATTTGAATTATCATGACGATGGAGCTGAAACATTAAAAAAAAAAAAAAAGTCAGAATAATGTAAGGAGAAGAAAGGGATCTGCATTCCTATCTCAACCAAATTTCTCACCAACTGAAAGCTCTCCTCTGTCACAGTGCTCTGTTGGGTGCTATATTTGAAGCCAATGCTTTTAAAGGAAAGGGAACAGCTGTCCTGTCTACTAAATTTTGTACTAAACTTGTGAGTATCTGTAGTCTACAATGTTAGGAAAATGCATATGAAAACATATGTCATAGCAGATCATAGAATCATAGAATCATAGAATCATTTAGGCTGGAAAAGACCTCCAAGATCATCCAGTCCAACCATTAACCTAGAACTGCCAAGTCTTCCATTAAACCATGTCACTCAGCTCTGAATCCAAATGTTTTTTGAACACTTCCAGGGATGGTGACTCAAACACTTCCCTGGGCAGCCTGTTCCAATACTTCACAACCCTTTCAGGGAAGAAATTCTTCCTAATATCCAACCTAAACCTCCCCTGGCCCAACTTGAGGCCATTTCCTCTTCTATTCTCGGTGCTTGGGAGAAGATGCTGATCCTCATCTTGCTATAGCCTCCTTTAAGGTAGCTGTATACAGTGATAAGGTCTCCCCTCAGCCTCCTTTTCTCTAGGCTAAACAAGCCCAGCTCCCTCAGCCACTCCTCACAAGGCTTGTTCTCCAGACCGTTCACCAGCTTCATTGCCCTTCTTTGGACACGCTCCAGCACCTCGATGTCCTTCCTGTAGTGAGGAGCCCAAAACTGAACACAGTACTTGAGGTGCAGCCTCACCAGAGCTGAGTACAGGGGGACAATCACTTCCTGAGTCCTGCTGGCCACTCTGTTTCTGATACAAGCCAGGATGCTGTTGGCCTTCTTGGCCACCAGAGCACACTGCTGGCTCATATTCAGCTGACTATCGACCAGTAGCCACAGGTCCCTTTCCACAGGGCAGCTTTCCAGCCACTCTTCCCCCAGCCTGTAGCGTTGCATGGGGTTGTTGTGCCCCAAGTGCAGGACCCAGCACTTAACCCTGTTGAACCTCGTACCGTTGGCCTCAGCCCATTGGTCCAGCCTATCCAGATCCCTCTCTAGAGCCTTCCTACCCTCAAGCAGATCAGCACTCCCACCCAATTTGATGTTGTCTGCAAACTTACTGAGGATGCACTCAATCCCTTTGTCCAGATCATTGATAAAGATGTTAAAGAGAACTGGCCCCAGTACTGAGCCCTGGGGGGCACCACTAGTAACTGGCCTCCAACTGGATTTAACTCCATTCACCACAACTCTTTGTGCCCAGCCACCCAACCAGTTTTTAATCCAGCAAAGCGTATGTCCATTCAAGCCATGAACAGCCAGTTTCTCCAGGAGAATGTTGTGGGGAACAGTGTCAAAGGCTTTACTGAAGTCTAGGTAGACCACATCCACAGCCTTCCCCTCATCCACTGAGCATGTCACCTTGTCATAAAAGGAGATCAGGTTAGTCAAGAAGGACCTGCCTTTTATAAACCCGTGCTGACTGGGCCTGATCACCTGGCTGCCCTGTAAGTGCCGTGCGATGGCACTCAAGATGATCTGCTGCATGAGCTTCCCCGGCACTGAAGTCAGGCTGACAGGCCTGTAGTTTCCTGGGTCCTCCTTCCAGCCCTTCATGTAGATGGGCGTAACATTTGCTAGCCGAAGATGATGTTATTTATTTAGCTGATGTCATTTATTTACAAGAATGCAGAAAAAGGTGTCAAATCTCATAGGAATTCTCCCCACAACTTTAAATCTCTTTTCTGTCAAAATTAGCTGTATTTAAACAAAATAAATGATGATAAATATGATTGTTGTCTGAAAAGGTGGTATGTTAAAACTTAAGACTAAATTCACGTGTGTATTCAGAAATTCATATTTTCATATTCTTCAGTATTTGAAAGGAAAACTTTTTTTTTTTTTTTTTAATTCTTTCTTGAGGATGTCTGTCTGTTTTGTGCCTCTTTGTGCCTTGTTTTCCTCTCAGCTACGGTTGTCTTGCATTTTCTTGTATCTCCTCTCTCCTGTGTGAAGTATTTGTGGTCCTTCTTGAACTACTGACCTAGAAGGCTGAGCCCTCTTTGCCTTTGTCCTGTGTAACACATTTGTATGAAGACCTTTTCAAACCAGAACTGAAATAAAATGATTTTGAGGAACATTGCTCACTTAGAGAATATCTCTTCACAGTAGATAAATCTTTTATATGATCCCTCTAGGCAGAACAAACCGTGGTAGGAAGGTTCAATTCATGTGACCCTTTGGGACTTTGAGCCTTTAAAAATAAATGTTGTGACTTCACCAATGGCAACATTTGTCAGTTTATTTTATTTTATNTTATTTTATTTTATTTTATTTTATTTTATTTTATTTTATTTTTGGATTTCTTTCCTAAGGTAAATCAAAGAATGCAGTGAAGAATATCCTCCAGTGCTGAGGTAAGTCTGCAGAAAAACTTAGCATATGTTTCTTTATGTGACAGTACTTGACAGACCTTGTTACGTACAAGGTGCCTCTTCCTTTGTGTCTTTTGTTCTGCTGCACAGTTGAACCAATATGTAACAAAAATGTCTAACAGTTACAATAGAAATAAGATCTCTGCTTTTTGGATGTTTGCAGGCACCCTTTGTTTTGCCCTTCTGCTCAACCTGCAAAGACCTCTCAATGATTTCCTTACTTCTACTGGTGAGAGTAAAGCATTTACTGCCCATTGTTGCTTCTATTACCCTCAAAGAAGTTAAAGATCACCATTTGATCTTTAGATGCAGTATGCAACATAACTTTTGTCATCTTTTTATAACACTCGCTACTCATTAAGTAGCTGGCCTACAGGCTGAGATATGTAAATTAGCTAATTATATGAATGCTGACATAAAATTTAGTATTAACCCTTGTCTTCTCTGTGGAAGCTGTCAGATATTGCTAGCTTCAGACCTTCAGCATCTTCAGTTCAGTTACATTTCTGTGAGCACATACTGTATAGAACCTGTATATTTTCTCTCTACCCCTCCTGTCATTCTTTGCAGATTTTCTCATCTGGATCTTTTGAAGTGTTACCGTTGATATTAGCAGTGCATTATGTATAGTATTTTTAAGCCCTCTACTGGTACTTCTAACATTTATTAGGGTGGTACTCAACTGTGCTATACAGAGACTTTAACATGAAGATGGATACCCACAGGGGCTTTCAGAGAATGCAAACACTACATAGCAGACTGTGCCATCACTGCCAGTTACTACAATGACTGCAAAAGAGCAGCTACAGCAGCTTAAGTTTGTGCCTAAGTATGTGCCTGTAAACTTCTCAACCAGAAACCCACTGCCTTGCACCCATATCCCTGCAGCTGCCTACCTCATGCTTTTCCAGGGTGGTGTCTCCTCATCTTCCAGCCAGACCTGTCTGCTTGCCTGTGTGGTGTGTATGGAGTGCTCTGTCTTCTGGCAGGTGCTCTTCACCTCACCCTTCTTGCTTCCATGGTTCACCCTGAACAGAAGAGCAAGTTTGCCACAAGTTTCAAATGGTGCATGTGCTCTCTTCAGGCCATAGTTCCCAAATCTACCTGTGTGAAGGTTCTTATAGATGCTAGGAGTCCTGCAAGAGACAGGAACACTTTACTCTTCCTCCAGGGTTTTTCTGTTTGAACTGGTTTACATGACATTAACTGTATGAATGCCACTCTCTAATACACTGGACATCTCTGTTTACATCTCAGGAGCTCAGGTTTCCATTTCTTGTGATAGTAGTTGTTGCTTTTGCCAAATATGTAGAGTCTGGAATGAAATACAAATGTGATTCCAGTATGAGTTCCTATATATAAGCAGATGTACTCTCAGAAATACTAAAATAACTATGTATAGGGGAATAAAACAAGTAGACTGGAAGAAAGAAAAGGGCATGAACTCAGAATGACTCAAGCTTTATTGCTGACCCTTTTGGTGTGTCAGTGCCAAAGTACAAACATCACTTTGTTATTATATTTTGTGTTTCTGGGTTCCAGTGATGTGTAGATCATGAAAAGTCAATCCTGTAGGTAAGGTTTACACATACACATTTCCTTTAAATCCTCTTTTCATTAAAATATTTTTATATATTTATATATATNGAGAGGTAAAACTTCAGTCTTTAAAGTTTTGCAAAGATTTAAAAGTGAGTGAAAAAACAATTCCTCTTCAAATTCAAAATTTTTGCATAATGGTAAGGCTTGTGTAGTAGTGACCTGTGAGGCTAGAAAAAAAGGGACAGAAAAGGGATGGACAAGAAAAAATATTAGCATGTAAGGTGAAGAGAGACTCACCTAAAATGAACAGTTAGAAGGTTTTGTATGAAATATAGAGTCATTATGTGCCACATGAAAGAAAGATGAAAGAAAAATTCTGATGCTAAAAATGAATAGGCAAATGATGAAATTTCTTTTTTTTATTAAAATATGAATTGAAGTTTAAACAGGGCCAAGAGGGGAGATCCTGGAGTGAATAGATGTCATTTGCAATCTAAATTATCTCTATCAGTGAATTAAAACATGAAAAAGAAAGTGGGGTGTGGAATTCAACAGCTGAAGTTGAGAAAAGGATTACATTACTGTAGTGATACATTTTAGGATGTAATGAAACACACTAGTTGACTTCAGCTGATGAATAGCTGCTAGAAGAAATTGTAAGTTAAATGTTTGAATAACTGATAAAATGTCAGTCTTTTAGGTATGAAATCTTCTCCGACAATATAAATAATATTTTTATTTTACTCTAAAAATTTTCTACAGACTGAAAAGTGAACTATATTAAAGAACTATAACTTTATCAAGCAATAAAATAATTTTCCTAAATAATCTCTTTATGAAAGTACCTTTTTCACTATAAGTACTGACCTTTTTCACATTGTTCTAAAACGATATTAATAGCTTTAGTTTTTAGACCATTAGTGTAACAGTACTTTTTAATTTGCAAATACTTGTCTTGTGTGTATTATTTTCTTTAATGTCTGTAGTGTCTGCTATGCAACATTCTTACAGCTTCTCTTATAGCTTCTTTATATAGAAATCTAATCATACACTGACAGCATAATTGCCAAGTATATGGATGATCTACATTTTATAACTTTATTAGCTTTTTAATCTCACTAGTAAATTTTGACTGTGTTTTTCAGTAAATTTAACCTATCCAACATCACCCTTCCAGAGCATAATTACGATAAAAGACTATACAGAGATAGTAAACAGCTAAACTCCACTATACGTGCAGATGAGTAAGTGCAGCTAAGAAGAAAAAACACAAGGTCTTCATAGAGCAAAGCCAGGTAGAATAATGGATACAGGAAATAAAGATTACTGTTTCAAGATCAAGACTTCAGAGTAACATGGCAAAGTGAGGCTTCACTTTCATACTTTCTGTAACTTTGAAGTTTTACAGTAATAAAGACAAAAACTGAAATATGAACTGAATGTAATTGGTAATGTGGTATTTTCCTACATTTGTAGATTAATGAAAACCATAATCTAGAGACTGAATGAAGCATCCAATGCATAGTAGATATTCAGTCTGCTCATGTAAAAAGTCACGTAAACAGTAACTTAGCACACATTTGTATGTATGTTTGAAAAATCATAGAACCATAGAACGGTTTGGGTTGGAAGGGACCGAAAGACCATTCCAACCCTCCTGCCATGGGCAGGGACGCCTTCCACTAGATCAGGTTGTCCAAAGCCCCATCTAACCTGGCCTTGAACACTTCCGGGAACAGGGCATCCACAACTTCTTCTGGCAACCTGTTCCAGTGTCTCACCACCCTCATAGTAAAGAATTTCTTCACTATATCTAATCTAAATCCACTCTCTTTTAGCTTAAAACTGTTACCCCTTGTCTTATCACTACACTCCCTGATAAAGTGTCACCCTCCAGCTTTCCTGTAGGTACCTTTGGGTACTGGAAGGCTGCTATAAGGTCTCCCCAGAGCCTTCTCATCTCTAGGTTAAACAAACCCAACTCTCTCAGCCTGTCTTCACAGGAGAGGTGCCATAATAAAGTTTTTTTTCATAACTTGAAAGTAGACCTTAATTTTCAGAACAAAAGAGTTCTAAACAATGCTTCAATATGCACTAACTCCTGAAACTGAACAAAAAAATATAGGAGGAACTGTCAAAGTACTCTCACAGGTAGACTCCAAAGTAAATGTATAGCTCAATGATGCATTGGTCTCATCCTTTAGCTTCAGGTTGTGATACCATTAGAAAAGATTGCAGACTTGCAGTCATGTACAGCAATAAATCAAAAGGATCAAAAAGTTTTCAATGGGGAGTTCCAAAAGAAATCAAATATGACATTGCTTAACAATTAGCTGTGATTTTTAGGTAACCATTTAAATTAGCTTTGGTACTTGGCTAATGGGAAGTTATGATCTTTAAAAAGAGATCCAAGGGAATTCACAGAAGTGTAGATGAGTAACTCATATTTTCATGTTGAGTAAATCTTTTGAAATGCTAGTAAACAGTCATGTTAATAGATATATGGGTAAATGTTATATATTGGTGAACAGTCAATGTGGCTTTTGTGGATGGGACATATTTCACATTCATTTGCTGTATGAAAAAAATCATTTGAACACATAGACACACTTGCTATGGTTGGTGCAGAATGCAAACAGTTCCAATAATATGTAGAGTCTCTTATCAGGGCTGTAAAATAAGATAAGCTGCTGTAAGATTACAGGGATGAGACTTTCCTGAATTAACTACTAGTTGAAAGAGGAAAAGCAAAAGACTAGTGTTAATAAAAATCACAGTCAGAGAATTGTGAAGCCCCTGGTGTTCCACATCTTGTCTACTATATGTAGTTCCACCATAAAGTTACAGAAGAGTAAAATGTACTCTTCTACGGAGCTATGGTCATCAGAATTCAAAATGGTACTGAAAATGGTAACTTTAATAACAAACCCAAGAGAATGGATTATACAAGCAGAGATTTGTAAGCAAGTTTATTCAAATGTGGAAAAGGGATGACTAAGGACAATATAACTGAAATATATAAAGTCATGAATGGCAGGGAGAAAGTGATTTACGAGCTGTTATTCACCATTCATAACACAAAAGCTAGAAAGCACCCTGGTAAATTATAAGCCAGAAGTGTAAATTGCCTTTCATATAATACATAATTAAATTGTGTAACTCATTGCTGCAGGATGTTTTGGATGCCAAAACATAAATCAGTTCAAAAGCAATTAGCTGAAATAATGGAAGAAAGTGCCTTTAAGGACTATTAAATACAAAGATGTGGGTACAGCCTTAAAACCTCATATTTCCAAAAAGAGTATTCATCATGAGAAGTGTATTAGTATGCTATTTCTTTATGCTCCTCTGCAAAAATCCAGTCCAGATCTATGTAGGCGATGAGATTCTGGGCACTACGGACCTTCTTTCTGACCTAGCATGGATATTCTTGTCATAATCCCTCCTGATTATCCCTGAGGAGGATTCAATGCTGTGAATGCAAAAAAAAAGGTAAATGCAAAGCCTTCCTGTCAGAAGACCAAAGGATCACCTGCAACTGTTGCATGGGAAAAATAATAGAAAAACTTGCCAGGCAGTACAAGGCAAAGATATGTTATCCCTATCTATGTCCCTTTCCTGTGCAAAATATAGATATAATTAGCCCAAACCTTAGATTGAATTTCATATTCTGTAACATTCAATTAAAATTTGCAATAAAGTTTAAGTACAATGAAATCAATTAGTCATCATAAGTCTTTTCTACAGTGGCACACTTCTACATGTCTCATTCCACCTGGGAAATCAAACATGTTACGGAAATGCCCCAAGGAAGGTTATTGTCCTATTTTTTTTATGATGTTTCTCTACCCAGATGTGACATCTCCTGGTCATATACAGTAACTCTAATTAGGGGTAAATATATATTTCTTTTCCTTCTAGATGGGAGTGTGTGTGTGTTTGAAGCCCTTTCTTTTTCTATGTTATTATATTTCCATTTAAAAGAAATGTCTTTGAATAATGTCCTTGTAATCAGGTGCTTTTAAGGGTTACAGCTAACAGTGAGAAAGTGAAGCTTTGGAGTAGTTTTCTCGTTATGTTTTCTTTCCCTTTTCAACAATGTGTAGAAAGAAACTCTTCTCTTTCAGTCATTTCTTTAATGACCTTTGTCACTCAGTGTTCGAAATGAGCTGAAGACTTTCTGTGAGAGTTTCTGCCATTCTTGTGCAGAAGTCTCTGATGTAAACACTAAGGAGAAGCTTTAATTGATATGCTTAAAATAATTAGAAAGCAACAGAGCTCAGCAGGGCTGTTTAGGACTAAAGGCTAACAAGGAACCAAATCCCCAGACAATGAAGTGATCATTAGGAAAACTCAGAGATAAAACATGACATTTTGGAGAGCTGGGATATGTGATTCAAAGTATTCTGAAGAAAAAATAAAATAAAATAAAAAAAGCTTGCAGAAATAGTGCTGTGGAAATGGAGCAGGATTTTTGTCTCTGTGAGCGTATGTGTCTTCTGCTTAAAGTATAATATTTTAATATTGCTCTTGGCTGTGATAGTCTTTATATAGTTATTTGAGACGTTCTTGTGAAATTCTTATATGCAGTACTTAAAAAGCAATACCCTGTCTTTAAAATACATTTTTTTTTTCAGTGCAGATATGTATTCATATTTATTCACCATGACTGAAAAACAGTCATTTATTCAGCTGATAACATCAGAGTTGTAGGGGCAAATTTGCTAGCTCTTTGGAATGGCTGGTAATTCATTTAAGGGTACAGACCAGGTGGAAGCTGCCAATGAGTTGCTCGCCTTCTTTAAAACATAGATATCACTAACTTACCTCCAGTTTATGTCACTCACTTTGTGGAAGAGGATCAGGATTTCTGTCTCTTCTAACTTCCAAACTATAACTAAAATGTAATTTTTTTTTTCCAATTTGCAAACAAAGATATGCTTCATAAGATTTGTATTTTTCTTACAGATAAAAGGACTGTATATGTCCATGTTAAGTGAGATCAGATGGACTGCACGCTGTGACTCTACCAGTGCATGGATGTGGAGAACAATGGCGTTCATGTGGCGCAGCTGAGGTGTGTGAGATGCATCCAGCACCTGACCTCCTGAACAACAACTGTGGAACCAGGGCAGAATCAAAGCAGAATGTGTTGGTAAGGATGCAAGGGGTGGTAAAGCTGGGACAGAGAAAAAGGAGTGGGTTGTTTGATTTCCACATAATGGTACTTCCTTAACTGACGTTGCAGCTCATATTCCTGTAACGAATAATGATGTATCTTCCTCAGTAAAGTTCTCCTTTATAGAGCGAAAGTTTGTACAGGCATTTTCTTCTCATTTGCTTTTGCAGCAGTAGCAATGGTAGCCTTAACTTATCCATACTTCTAAGGACTTGCTTTCTGACTTTCTAAAAATTTCTGAAAAGTTATAATTCAATAACTTTGTATTGTAAAAACTGGTGAAATAGGACTTAATGTGATTTTCACCAGTATTAGCTGATATTATTGTGTTCCACTACAGATTAGGGAATAAAAGAGAGCTTATTTTATAAGAACTTTTGTATCATCCAAATAACTTTATGATAAGGAAAATAAACCTTTATCATTTATTTATTTATAAAATACAATGTTTTTTATTTTTTTTAATTATCATTTTTACTTATGTGGATGCACTATTTATAAGTGAAAGAGAAGACAGAAAGAAAGAGAGGGCAGAGATATGTGAAATCTTGGAAGATTAAATGAGCAAAACTCAAGTCTTTGAAATATATAAAAAACGGAATCTTAGTGGAGTGTGTGGGTAAGGATGTGGGGAACTGCAGAAATATGTAGATCTTAAATCTAGACCATACGTGGTGGTTTTACCCAGCTGAGCAGCGGAGCTCCACTACAACCGCTCTCTCACTCCACCTCCTCAAAGGAAGAGGTAGAGAAAATACAATGGACAGGGGCTCAAGGGTTGAGATAAGGACAAGAAAATTGCTCACTAATTACCATCACAGGCAAAACAGACTCAACCTAGGGAGATTAGTATAATTTATTACTATAACTAGCAGATTAGAGCAGTGAGAAACTGCAAAAGCAAAAAAAAACCCACCTTCCCCCCATCCACCCTCTTCTACCTCCTCCCCCTGAGCAGCACAGGGGAACGGGGAGTCGGGGCTGTGGTCAGTCCATATTGCTTCGTCTCTGCCACTCCTTTGTGGTCAGTCTCTCTTCCCCTGCTCCAATGTGGGGTCCCTCCCACGAGACGCCGTCCTTCCTGAAGAGATCCTGCGTGGGCTTCCCACAGGCTGCAGCTCTTCAAGAGCTGCTCCAATATGGGTCCATACCATGGGGTCCATCCTTCAGGAGCAAACTGCTCCAGCACAGGTCCCCCACGGGTGACAGCTCCCACCAGATCACCTGCTCCTGTGTGGGCTCCTCTACATGGGCTGCAGCTCCAGCCCAGAGCCTGCCCCTGCGGGGGCTCTCCATGGGCTGCAGCCTCCTTCAGGCCACATCCACCTGCTCCACCGTGGGCTCCTCCAAGGGCTGCAGCATGGAGATCTGCTCCACCATGGTACACCATGGGCTGCAGGAGGACAGCCTGCTCCACCATGGTCCTCACCACGGGCTTCAGGGGAACTTCTGCTCCGGCTCCTGGAGCACCTCCTCCCCCTCCTTCTTCACTGACCTTGGTGTCTGCAGGGCTGTTTCTCACTCCTCTCTCTCCCACCAGCTGCTGTTGTGCAGCAGTTTTTTTGCTTTCTTAAATCTGCTCTCCTAGAGGCACAACCAGTGTTGCTTGCTGGCCAATGGTGGGTCCCTTTTGGAGCCAGCTGGATCTGGCTCTGATGTGACATGGGGCAGCTTCTGGCATCTTCTCACAGAAGCCACCCCTGTGGCCCCCCTGCTACCAAACCTTTACCATATAAACCCAATACACCATATGAAGCTGTAATTGAAAATACAAAGTAGCAAAACAAACAAACAAACAAACAAAAAACCCTACAACTTTTTGGAAAGAAAAAAGTTGTTCCTAGAATTTATTTGAAAAAAGCAAATATAAGTGTCCTGATGAAATATAGGAGTTCTCTCTGGGTTGAAAATACTTTTCTGCAGTTTAAGAGAGTTACTGAGAAAATAATTCTAGAATAGAATCTCAGCAAGTGAGATACAAAACACATGTAAAACTGCAAGATCATGAGTAGTATCTGATGTAGATGTATTGTCAGCAAAAGATGTCAAATAAAGGAAATTTCTTTCTGCAAAAAGATAATAGATTTTGTAGATAAAGGAAGCGTTAGGTGTCCTATGGAGTTGATATGAAGTCTATTATCTTCTACTATACCTTTCTAAATAAGCAAGGAGAAACTAGTGTATATGTACATGAGGAGCACAATTCTGCTTGAACATTCACATTTATCAGTGGTTCACAGCTAGAAGGGAAGGAGGTACTGAACAGAGGGATCTGTCTTGCCTTCAGTTCTGCTCAGTGTTTTCATTATCAGCCAGGATGATGGAGTGGAAAACCTGATTAGTAAAATGGTAGGATGGATTGCAAGGATGATGGGAGGAGAGAATAGGTACTCACAAAGGTCTGAAGAAATCTGAGGAATTAATCTTAAAGAGTAAGATGAAATCCAATAGTGTCAACATTTATGCAGAAATAATGAAGTGCACTGATACAGACTTGTGAAGAACTGGTCAGTTATGCAGAAAGAATTATGTTCATGGTGAATATAATCAAGAGTGTCATATAACTGCAAAACACAGAGGCAATTCTGCAAGGCAGATAAAGTTATCCTTCTCTCTTCCATTCCACTAAGACTTCAGAGCAATAGTGTCTTCAGTTTTTGTCACTGCACTTTTAGCAAAACATACTTCAACTGGAGTTAGTCCAGAACAGGACAGTGAAAAAAATAAGCAGTCAAAGAAACGTCCTGTTAAGAAACACTTAGCATCCTAGATGAAAAAGGGAAGTCCTAGGGGAAGGGGCAAAGGGGAGAAAGTCTTCAGAAACTTCTAAGGGGTTGCTGCAAAAAGGAAGAGAATTTATCGATTTTTCATGCCCACAATTCCATAGGAATAGTGAGGTTCTGAAACACATTGGTGGGAAGGTTATTGAGCCTCCACTAGGAAATGCATCCAGGGCAGGGTAGACAAAACTGTGTAAGGAATAAAGCAGATACAACAGATCCAGCTTTTGAACACAGATGTGGACCTTTCAAGGTCTCCTTCAAAACTATATTTCTGTGATCCTGTGATTTAGGCTGCTGAATTTTACTAGTTAATTAAACCTATTCTATAGCTAGTTTCTGGGGTACAGTATGTGTGTGTTTCAAGGGAGTACCTGGAAGGAGGGAGTTATTTATATGAAAACAGAATTAGAGGATGGAGCTTGAACAGTCTGATGAAAAATACTGTCTGTAGGAGAATCAGCAGCAGCAAAGGTTTCATGCACATTGAAAGATATAGTCAAAAAACACACTGGTTTTGGAGGTCTTTGAATTGTATAGAATGGAAAAATAAAACAAAAATAAATAAAATTAGAATATTAACATCTGCAGGCTGTATCCACAGAGACAGAAGTTACATATTTCTTTCTGGCAGTGTCCTCTGAATTTTAGCATATTGGTCTATTTGTCTCAGCTATCCGGTAAGGATGAAGGTTGTAATAAATAGGAGGTGCTACAAAAGACTTTTGGCCTAGGAAAGAAAACATGTTTTCTGTGTTTCTTACTTTTTGGTCTATCTGCCAATTTCCACTATCTTGAATTTAACTCTTTATTCAATACCTCATAAAAATTTTGTAAGCGTTCTTTCTTTTTATCAGGAGTTAATTGCATCCTTCTATGTATAAACTCTTCTCATAAATATGTATGCTATCTTCCTAGCACCCTAATTTAGTTGAATATGACAGTAGAAATCAGTTGGCATTGTTAATGGCTCATTTTCTTTTAAGAGAGGAGATGTTTGAAGTTGACTTAAATATAATAATTTGAACATCACATGGTATGAATAACACTGAGTATAATATTTTGGAGTGTCCTGAAGAGGCTCCCACTGTCATATTAATCTTTTTTTTTTTTTTTTTTTTCCAATTAGCTTATTCTTTGGAAGCTCTTTTAATTTCCTCCCTTCCTTCTTTACAGTATACTGGGTTACCAACTGATTTCTTGAATATATTCCTAAATCTCTATAATAGAAGAACATGTTTTACCATAACTTTGACTTGATTAAGATGTGTTGTATTATCACACATAACAGACAATTATATATTAACTTATACAATAGTTTTAAATAGCAGTTTAGAATTCTTAAAATTAGATCAAGATCCCACTTTTTTTCAGGCAAAAACAAAACAAAACAAAAAAATCAAGCAAAAAAACTCTTATATGTCTCTAGCCATCAAATATGAAGTTGTTTCTTTCTCTGTAACTACAGAGGAATGCTAAAGTGACCAAACATTTCAGTTAAATATTTAAATTAAATGGGATGAACCCAAGTCAGAATAAGACAATGGTGTAATCTCTGAAAAGCTTACAATATAAACAGATACAATAGAGTATCTTACAGTGAACTAGTCTGGGAAAAGTTGCAAACGAAAGAGATGTGCTCCATGTCATTTAGGCAGAAATTAGAGCCAAGATGTACTTCAAAAATATCCAGCAGGTAACATAAGAACCATTATTATTATGTACTATAACTTCTTTTTTACTGTCCATATCAACCATGTAAAAGAATTCTTTTCTAAAATAAAGAAAAAAAAAAAAACAGTTTAAAATATAGTTTTAGAGGAGAGCTGTAAATATTTTTTCGCCTGATCTGACCCATCACTTTAAACATGTCAACATTTTTTAAATACTGATGTGGTTGATCTAATGTGGTATCAGGCAGTGCAGCATCTCGTGTCAGGTCAGGAGGTATAATGCATATATCAAGGAATACAAAACATTCCCTACTTTATTACTTTCTCTCTTTCCCTCTCTCTCATTTGGGAAACAAAACCCAACAAAACAAACAAACAAAGACAAACAACAACAACAACAACAAAACTAACAGCCAAAAAAAAAAAAAAAAACCCAAACCAAAAAAGTGAAAGTGAAAGCAAAGAGAAGTGTGAAGGCCAGGCATACCTTTTGTTTAATTGACGTTGATGATACCTAGACCATATGCTTGCTTTTACCAGTATAGAGTTGAAAATCCAGCATTCCTCTGTTTGGACAGCAATAAGATACAACACCAAGTGGAGAGGATGCAATGCAGAACATCTGGCTGACTGTACTGGCAGGATCTAAGCAAACTTTTCTTCTCCTACTCCAAATGCTCCTTATTTTGCAGGTTTTCTTCTTTCTTCTCCCCCTTTTTGCTGTCTATCTTTTGCACCTCTGGTCTACATGTACATCAGCTTTTCATAGAATCATAGAATGACTTGGGCTGGAAGGGACTTTAAAGAACTTCTAGTTCCAAACCCCCTGCTATGGGCAGGGATGCCACCCACCAGATCAGATTGCCCAGGGCCCTATCCAGCCTGACCTTGAACACCTCCAGGGATGGGGCATCCACAACTTCCCTGGACAACCTGTTCCAGTGCCTTACCACCCTCTTAGTAAAGAACTTCCTCCTAACATCCAATCTAAATCTCCCCTCCTCTAGTTTAAAACCATTCCCCCTTGTCCTTTCACTACCTGCCCACGTAAAGAGTCCCTCTCCTTCTTTTCTGTAAGCTCCCTTTAAGTACTGAAAGGCCACAATGAGGTCTCCCCGGAGCCTTCTCTTCTCCAGGCTGAACATCCCCATCTCTCTCAGCCTTTCTTCA
>VXAL01011663.1:0-18701 GCA_013399475.1 Chauna torquata
GGAGTTGGGGATACAGAGGGTCCGAGACCCGCTATACTCCAGCCAAAAAAGAGATATTGGCAGCATATGAAGGGGTTCGAGCTGCTTCAGGCATGGTTGGTACTGAAGCACAGCTCCTCTTGGCACCCCGATTGCCAGTGCTGGGCTGGATGTTCAAAGGGAGGGTCCCCTCTGCACATCATGCAACTGATGCTACGTGGAGTCAGCGGGTTGCACTGATCACACAATGGGCTCAAATAGGAAATCCCAGTCACCCAGGAATCTTGGAAGTGATCATGGACTGGGCAGGAGGCAAACATTTCAGAATATACTCAGAGGAGAAGGTGACGTGCTGAAGAGGCCCCACTGTACACTAAAATACCAGAAAATGAGAAGCAATATGCCCTGTTCACTGATGGGTCCTGTCGTATTGTGGGAAAGTATCAGAGGTGGAAGGCTGCTGTATGGAGCCTTGTACGTCGAGTTGCAGAAACTGCTGAAGGAGAACGTGAAACAAGACAATTTGCAGAAGTGAAGGCCATCCAGCTGGCTTTAAATATTGCTGAACGGGAAAAGTAGCCTGTACTCTATCTCTATACAGACTCGTGGATGGTGGCACATGCCCTATGGGGGTGGTTACAGCAATGGAAGCAGAACAACTGGCAGTGCAGAGGCAAACCCATCTGGGCTGCCGCACTGTGGCAAGATATCGGTGCCCGGGTAGAGAACCTGATTGTAAAAGTACATAATGTAGACGCTCACGTACCCGAGTCAGGCCACTGAAAAACATCAAAACAACCAGCAGGTGGATCAGGCTGCTAGGATTGAAGTGTCCCAGGTGGATCTGGACTGGCAACACAAGGGTGAATTACTTATGGCTCTGTGGGCCCATAACACCTCAGGCCACCAAGGAAGAGATGCAACATACAGATGGGCTCGTGACCAAGGGGTGGGCCTGGCCATGGACAGTATTGCACAGGTTATCCATGAATGTGAAACGTGCTGCAATTAAGCAAGCCAAGCGGTTTAAGCCTCTGTGGTATGGAGGACGATGGCTGCAATACAAGTACAGGGAGGCCTGGCAGACTGATTTTATCACACTTCCCCAAACCTGCCACGGCAAGCGCCACGTGCTTACAATGGTGGAAGCAACCACCTGATGGCTGGAAACATATCCCATGCCACTGCCTGAAACACTATCTTGGGCCTTGAAAAGCGAGTCTTATGGCGACATGGCACTCCAGAAAGAATTGAGTTAGACAGTGGAACTCATTTCCGAAACAACCTCATTAAGTCTTTAAATATCCATATGTGACTAATGTCTTTGGATACTTGATGAAAGGTAAAGGTACATGTTCTTCATACAAGCTTTTTTCAGAGCTTTCTGAAAAATGTGTTTCTGAGATGCTGAGTAACTTGTGGGAACATGAAACACAATGGCATTTCATTATTAGGGAGAACTATGAGGCCCATTCTTTTTGGCTGAATTTCAGGACAGTTGATATGTTTCCTTTGATTTTTCTTTTTGGAAAGTAAAATCATTGGCCTGGTAAAATTATGTACTTTTTCCAGGAATACTTGTGCTGTCCACTGCTACAAAATAGCTGATGAAGTCCACCCTTGAGGTGACTATTTGGAATCTGTGAAGAGCATCTAGCCCACAGCACCTGTAAACAGCCTTTGTTATACTACCTTGTTGGAAGATGTCATGCAACTTTAAATATTCATTTCCTTTCAATTAGCAGCTGATTACATTTGATGAGCTACAATATTGTTTCCCCTGTGCAGATTGAGTCAACACAGTCAATGAGCTGTTAAATCTTCCCATGCAGGGAAACAATAGGCAGTGATTATAGTTTGACCAATTTGGTCATTACAAAGGAATCTTTCTTATCATTAGAAAGTAAGGAAATCGAATAGTTTCATATTACCTGTGGGTTTGCCCGGACTAGATGGACAGTGCAGGTAAATAACATCACCCAACAGCAGTCACTTTCCTGAAGAGAAATATCACAGTTTGACAAGAAACATAATGGAGGAGATTGGCAGTTCATGCACTTAAAAAATAAGTTTTTATAAAAGAAATTCTAGTCTCCCTTTTTTATCAGTAGCATTCATTCCATCTGTAAGTGTGAATGTGTTCGTGCATGTATGTACTGCTGTACAAATACTGAAATGGAAATATGATGTTTAAAGGAGTTGAATTTGAGCCTGAAAGAGTTTTGCCCTGGTTGTAAAGACATACCCTTGTAATTAACGTATATGGCGAGAGTTTCTTCTGCATCATGAGAACACCTCAGTAACATATTATGTAGGGAAGTAAGTTCTTCTGTGAGCAGATCGTTATTATCAGCTAATCAAGCCTTTTTGTGTCTTGATGAGGAGGATTTCCTTGTAGTTTAGGCACAGGCCAAGGGCTGAAGAAATTTGGATTAAAGATTTCCTGTTTCACAGCACGACGCTACTAGGTGATGATTCTTTATTTAGTCTCGTGGGTTTCTAGATTGCAAGGGTAGTGAAACTTCATTTCACTGACTGCTGCCGTGGGGAAGTCCAGGTCAGAGCCCATAGACTGCAGAAATACAGATACCAAGAAAATAAGAGTAATGCAATATTTTTGTCCCTTTGTCCCTCAGAGAGATAAAAGGCAGGCCAGTTGTATTTTTAGATGGGAAAAAAAACTAGTTACTCTTAAGTGTCCTGGGGTTATGATGTTGCTATATTTTTATTATTATTATTATTGTTGTTGTTCATTTCTTAGATTTGAAATTACCTAGTTTTCCAATTAATAAGCCAAGTATGGAATGGAGACAGTTTTGCAGTTCAGGTCCTCTTGAGTCATAGTCTCTCATATAGTAAAAGCAAAGGGCCATAGTTTGGTTTTAAATTGTGAAATGTGTGGTGGAAAACATAGTGTCATGATGAACAATGCATCACAGGGAGGTGAGCAATATGACATCATCTCCACCCTTTTCTACCCTATGAAAGCTGTCTATGCAGCCCTGTGCGTTCACCAGTGTATGGCTGGAGTGGGATGGTTATGGCTAGAAGACAACTGCTGTATTTAGCAATAGTCCCTCCTTTTTATGATCCAGTAAGACATCTAGTGAGCTTGTCCTACTGTCTCCTATGCATTTTCTCTACCACTTGGTAGAGAAAGCACTGCAGGCACCATACTTTAAAGAGTAGCTGTCCTGTAGTCTTAATTTTCCTGTTCCTAAAGACATATTTCTTGGGAAAAATGAGCGGCTGTTAAGGAAAAGCAGTCCACCATCTTGGTTCAGGATTGTTAGATTGTATTTCTCTTTTGTTTGTCCATTGCTTGAAGTCCTGATGTTATCACCTGGATATAGATCCCGGTATTCTAATGTTGAAGGTAGTTCACTGAAACAGTCAATCAGAGCAGCTAGTAACTCACTACTTTGGATTTTTAAAATGATTTTTTGTAATTCCACTTCTGGGGAAAATTCTTCTGTTTATTTAAAAAAAAAAAAGTCAGATGAATCAATGTGATCCTGGAGTCTAGAGATGCATGGTAACTGACTGGCATTTACTGAAAGTGATTCCTGGTGTAGGTTTTTCTACTGATATAAAACATGATAGCTTGACAAAACATGACTTAGCTGGGATGGTGCTATTTCAGGAAACATCCCACGTGCTCATCTTGCAATAGCTGGGCAGCTACTAGCAGTTGGAGAAAAAAATAAGCAAAAATTTATTTTGGACAGCCAGGAAACCCATGGTATAAAATTCTGTGTTTCTTCTGGGCCAGCAAAATGCTGTCTATTTTAGAAAAGATTTAAGTCCAGATAAAGTTAGAGATTTGCGTTCTTCCTCAATATCTGTTTCTATTTACCATAGTGCTTACACAGGATCTCAGTCCCATCAAAATATATGCTTAAAGTTTAGCTGTACTCATTAGGATGGACTGAAAACATGCTTAAAAGTAAGCACATTTAATAATCTGTGACCTAAGACTTTGTATGAGATTTTTATATGAGCTTTGTTTCTAAGTTTAAACTCCAAAGCTCTGGTTTTGAGAGCTTTTAAGTGAAAGTTCAGCATCAGTCAGTTCCTCTATCTGCTGTTGTGTTTCAAAGAACTCAGGCTTGGAATGAATCTTATAAAAAGGTCATTTACTGTTGGTATGTTTCATAGAAATTATAGATGAAAAGTATCTGCTCAATCATCAAGTCCATGCTTCTAATAGTACACGCTTACCCTTGTTTTGTTGTTTACATATTCTTTCTCATAGACTGCAAGTTAAATAATGGGTAGGGTTGGTTTTTTGTTGGTGGTGTTGGTTGTTTTTTTTTGTTTGTTTGTTTAATAAGAGGAGCCTAACGCATCTAATTTCTGCAATTTCTACCTATGGTTTTCCTCTTAAAGGTAATTTGTTTCCTTTCAAGTAATTACAAATAGTACATTTCCAGTTACATTACGCCAACGTCAAGACTGATAACTAGCTAGTATGATTCCACTCTTATCAACATTTTATGAAAATTAGAAGTGAAAACATCACACTGGGACCTTTAGAGTTGCTTTAAGTTGTTTTGAATAAATAACTGAATCTTTTATAGCTCTAATGATTAGAACAGTTTAGAACCAAGATTCCACTACAACATATGATGAATCTTTTTTTATGCTTTCTAAGAACCATGGAAACATGTTTATCCTGTTTATTTTATTTGTACTGCATAGTAGCGTTCTTAGAAATGGAAGTGAATACTGTTTTAGATTCTTGCATAGCGTAAGCTTTACGGGGTTAGAATACCCTTCCTTTAACTAGTATTTGAGAGAGATCCTATTTGGGGAGAAACATTTCAGTTCGATTTGGCAAATATCCATTCATAATTATCATTTAGGAAAATCATTTTTTACTGTCTTTTATTCCATGTGAACTGGATGTTTAGTGGTAAAATATTTTTAAGAAAGTGAGGATCTATGGTACCTCCTCATAAGAAATGCAGTCTTGCTGATCAAAAGCAATTTCTAAATTCATGGATGAAGCAGCCAAAGTTTCAAAATAAATTGCTGTCTTTTAAATGGCTTGGGAGAGGGAGAAAGTGGAGGTAGCAATGGTAAAAGTCTTAAATATGTTTTGAAAAAATAATAAGTACTTGTATTTTTCACTCAGATTAGTCATAATTGAGTCTTTTATAGCATCTGTCTTCTACAGATTGAAGAGCACATTCTCAATGGTAGTTTTAAATATCTGTCTCAGAGTATTCATCTGCACTTTCACCAGACATTAGACCAATAAATTCCCAAAGGAAGCCTAAAATACAATATCAGTTCTATGATTTCCTGAGAACCAGACTATACAATTTCTTGTTCTACTGTAATACACTTCAGAAGAGATGTGTAGAAAAAACAAGGTTATCTCAAAGTACTTTCTGATTCTAAGGAAATAAGTGCAAATGCTGTCTTCAGCAAGACTATGGTTTTTTGTCTTTTTTCTTTTTTTTTTTTTTTGTTTGCACGGTAAAATCAGAAATCTAGCACTCTTATTGCAAGCTCTTCTATTCTTCTAGCAACTTCAGTTGACCTCAGGCAAATTATCCAGTAATTCAAGATAACTGACTGCGTTAGAATAAAATGTAAAGTGTTTGATTCTCAGCTTTGTACATGAAAACAGTGCAAGGTTTTCCTCCAGTATCATACCTTTGCTCAGAGAGTCACTAAATTTTTATATTTCTGTGGTGACATGCTATTTTTGTGTATATGTACACAAACAGGGCATGTGAATGATGCAAACATAGAATGAAAATAATTAGAATTAACAGATTGAGAGAGATGCACAAATATAGTGTCTTTGTCAATAAATCACCAACTAAAATGATTAAACAAGAAAATACAGCATACACCTATTTTCCAGTTCTCTGATAAGCAATATGGTGGGAATAATTCTTTGGTTCTCAAGTTACATTCCATGTTAGTGGGTTAGTAATGGGTCACACATGACTGATTTAGCAGAATAAAGGCTAAGATTAGATTACTCTTTTTAATAAAGTGAGCATACTTTAGATGAGACTGTTCTGTTTATTAATCAAAATTATTCATGTGGTGCCAGGCATCCTCTTCTTTTAAATGTACCTCATTGAAAATACAGTGAGTTAAACACAAACAGTCTGAGCATGTGGAAGTATATTGTGGCTACTGTGTTTTTATATATATTGTGAGGGAAACAGCAATGTGGTATATGAAGCTAGCTTCTAGATACCAGTGTTCAACATCATACTAGTGCCTAAAATGTTTTCCTTATATATAAACGGAATACACAGTATTTATGTGTAAATAGTCAGTAGAAAGGAGAAAAAAATTTGTTCCCAACCATAATAGATAAGGCTTTCAGGTTGAGACATAGAGCTGGAATTCAGAAGTTCTAACTTCTGGTTTTGTGTGATTTTTTTTTTTTTTTTTTTAATCTAGCCAAATTACTTCAGGCTAGCTGCTAGTTGTAACTAAAGGATTCTCAAGTAGTTGCCAATAGTGTTCCTTTATCTGTACAAAGGGTTAATAATTCTTCAGGACCTAGTGGCAATGAGAATGTATTAATTTTGAGTTTCTCAGATGCTAGGGAAAGCAACAATATTGGAAAGGATAAAATATATAAATGAGAGTGGCAGCTTCTCTGTGAGGCAATGTATGTGTTACCCTTTGATCACCTGTGAAATGTGTTTGTTTTTCCATTTAGCAACCAATTCATGTTTGCACTGTTGAATCACAGAATGGCTTAGGTTGGAAGGGACTTCTGGAGGTCATCTGGTCCAACCCATCTACTCAAGCAGGGTTAGCTGAAACAGGCTACAAAGGATGATGTCCAGACAGCTTTTGAATATCTCTAAGGTTGGAGACTCCCCAGCCTCTCTGGACAACCTGTGCCAGTGCAAGGCTATTTCCAGTGGTGCCCAGTAATAAGACAAGAGGAAACAGGCACAAACTGAAAGACGGGGAGGGTCCATCAGAACATCAGGAAGCACTTTTTTTTTTTTTTACTGTGAGGGTGACCAAGCACTGGAAGCTCTATCTGCTTTTTAAAAGGCCACAGTTGGCTAGGCCAGGAGGTTGGGTTCAAAATATGGCAGCTGAGCAGGTAGTACCTGAGAGGGTACATATGAGGAGAACATGGTGAGGCCCCAACAACAGCTGGAATTAGTCTCGAAGGAGGGAAGTTGATAGCAACGTTCAAATAGGTTGGAACAATCAAGGAAAGAATGAGGACCTGCTCTGTATGACATATTGCTGGGTAGTGTTGCCAGATGAGTTAGTAAAGCCATGCCCTGATTAAACCACATCCTTTGCATCGTGCCTTCCTGCACAGTCAAGCTGTGTTCTTTCTGGCTTGTATGGTATCATCAATAATACAGATTCAACAACTACATCATCTGTTGGCGGTGCAGGAGTTAAAATAGAATACAGCTCACTTCCTCTTTGCTGCATTTGGTTGTGCAGAGCTAACAGGAGTAAAAAATGGTGACAATTTATTTTTATCACTTAAGTGAGTACATTTGGACTGACTACATATGGAGAACAGATCTACTGAATAAAACTTTTGCCTAGTAACTTTTTCTGACTATGCCACATTTAATAATTGTGGATGAAATGCTGGCTTTACATTTGAAAAAATGTTGACAAAGTATCTTTCACAAATGGGAACATGCCTACATAATTCTAAACATATGCTACACTCCTTTCCCACATCTACATCTGTTTCTTTAATTGATAATGTATTTTAATTATTTTAGCTTATAAATACACACTAGGGCTGATAAACATATTTTCTATGAGATGTTTCTGGAAGTAAAACTGTTTTCATGGTTACTTTTCAGTTAAAATATTTGTTTCCTATGGATTAAAAAAAAAAAACTCCAAAACTTTATAATGGATTTATTTCTATTAAATTTTGCTGTGTAAAAATATGCCAAGGTGTGAAGTGTATAAATCTAAATAGTGAGATGATCCCTAGAGTTAAAAAGGAAGATCATAACAGTAGAGTGTGTTCTACTGTGTAGTGAATTCATTTTTGTTCAGAAAGAAAGAAATTATGGTATTATAATAAAAAGATCTGCCACAAGTTAATTCCAGTGAATTGCAGAAGGAGCACAGCAGCAATGACGCATGCTGTAGAGTTCTAGCACTTATCTCAAGACATAACTGAAACAATCTAGAATTAGAAAAAGCAATCACTAAACATACTAAATTAGCCCCTGCCAGTACTGACAGGTGAGTGTCTCTATCTGAAGATCTTTATTTCACAAGGCTATTTCTTCGCATAGTGCCCAGTCCTTTTCCTTTCTCAATTAAATTCATGGTAGATGGATAAGAGCTTAATTTTTCAAAGGATTAGCTATTATACGAAATATGGGTCAGAATTGCAAGTGATGTTCCACCCAGTCTGGCACTGATATTCCTAAAGGATTTCTTCAGTGATGGCCTTATCAGTCAACTCTTCACTTTTATTTACTTTAGCAGTTCCTTTAAAAATTCATTCCAACATCTGACTAAAATCAAGAGAGAGAAGTAAATGTATCTGCTTTGTCTCATTAGTTAACAGAGACATACAATGATTTGATATCAGTTTATGTCAGACTATTCTATAATTAAGTCCAGACCATCACCAATTCTCGGTAAGAGTGACCTGGAAGGTTGAAATGTTTTTTGTGTTTAATGAAATATAATTGAATTAAGATGAACGTTTTAGGCTAAATGTTTTGATGATGTCTTGAGTCATAGCTCCACCAGAATCAGCGGACTCTCACTTACAGCAGCAGCGAATTTACTATTTTATGCAGATGCTTTCTGTATGTTAATTACAAAAACTGCTACATCTTTATACTCAATTACTGTTTAAATGACAGTAGTGAAAGCTATGAAACTTTTTAAAATTCATTTAATAACTGAGTGGTGTTGGCATCTTTAAGGAAATAAAATACCCTGACTTTGACCAAAGTCACAAATATGTCTTGAGAACAGCAGACAGCCTGTATTCCCACACTTAGTGAGAAAAGCTGGCATATCATAGTTGAAAAGCAGGGATAAAGAAACAACTAATGTTATAAATTAAAACTCATGGATAAAGAGACAACTAATGTAACAAATTACAACTATTGAATGTAAACATGGAATGTCAAATAATAAATACTTTTTTAGTCCCCAAGTCAGTAAAACAGTTATCAACAGGCTTACAAATGATCTCAGTTCCCTTGGGATTCGTGGACTTCATCTTCACTGAGAATAGATGACTCCAATCATTCTTTCAATGAGGCAATCAGAGCTTGCTCTTTCCTTTTAAAGTGAATCCAATGATGCTGATGTTGTCCTCCTTTTTACAGTAGTACTTAATGTTTAGAATACTTGCTTAGAAAGTAGGTGACCTACACACAGTTCTCTTTTCAAACAGAAGCTCTTTGAGCCTTTGTCTCCTACCTCCTTTGCTAGAGCAGTTTTAGGATGGGAGCACTTTCCTTTTGAAGAGGAATCACTGCAGGAAGGAACTCAAAGTTCAATGGGGCAGAGAGGGGGGGCATGAAGAGTCAAGGCACTGTAGTTGAGGGATCAATGCAATTACTGAGAGAGAGGAGCCTGGAATTTCAGTCCTCTGTAAACTGCTTCTGTAATTTGCATTGAATAGTTACTGTGTTCAAAAAAAAAAAAAAAAAAAGGTAACAACACAGCAATTTTTAGGAATCTAACCCAAGCCTCACTTTTCCCAGGGGAGTAATCTAAATCCCAGGTTATTTCTGAAAATAGGTATCAATGTGATGATCTGAATGAGATGCTGAAGTCTTAGGAAGCAGGAAACTTCAGGAAAAGTTCAGAAAAGTGTTTTTTTCCTATTGCATAGCTCCAACGGCTCCATGTTTGGACCAGTGATTCTTTTATGTCTGTGTGCACCTAAATTTTCCTGGGCATTTCATGGAAAGACTAGGCTCTGAAAGGAGTCTCTGAATGTCCAGAACATTAAGTCTTTATGTGCATCTCTAGCTTGTAGGTAGTTTAGATTCTAAATGACATGAAAACATACACAGTATTTACAGATTTAAGCAACAGCTGTCTGGTACAGTTACAGCTAACAAGCTCAGTTATAGGTAAGAGCCTTGTTAAGATGTTTCAGCAAGGTCTAATATGTCTCATAGAGAAGCACTGTAGACATAACCCAGGTCATTGAATTGTTTTTGGAAATGTTACTTGCATGAAAATGGCTTTGGCTCATCTACTGGTATAATTGCCTGTTTTACAACTGTTTAGAGGAATGATGGCAACAGCCTCTGAAAGCACGAGTGCTAACACAATTGGATGAATAATTATGGGAAAACAGCAAATCATTGGACCCTGTGTGAATTCAAATTAATCAAGTTGAATTAATAACAGTTTATTTGTACAGACAGCCTCAAAGTGTATTATAAAGGCAAGACTAAACTAGGCTCAGCTGAACTGTGGTGTAAAACTGGGTATTGGTGCACCTTTACTGTAGTCATCAATAGTGAGTTAGGACCTTTATGAATGCAAGAAAAGATCCCAGTAATAACCCAACAGAGAGCCTGCTAGCTTTATAACAGTGAAAATACAGTGCTCTATACATCTTTTCACCTTGCATATATGACTGTCAAATAATTTCTCTTCACCTTTTTCTGACCTTTATCCAACATAAATCTGGAATTGTTCATTTGCATACAAATATTTTTATATTATATATGAAGTTCTCTATTATGTACCTATTCTTTTCCGCACATCTTTTTTATTATTCTGTAGATTTTATTAAGGGAAATGGAACTGACCCATACGAAACTTAAGACCTTGTCTGCTCTCTTCCCTCAGCTTCTAGGGAGCATGAGAAGTAGCTGATGATAAAAAGGTTATGGCAGCTTGTTTTCTCTTCCTCTTTAGTTGTAAGACCATTGTAGCTTCTGCCTGGCATGTCTTTGCCTAGCCTGCTAAGTCACATTCAAAGAAGGGTGTGTTAGATATGTACCACATTTTCACCCTGGTTGCATGACGCAGGTGAGAACTGACTCCAGCCTCACTTTCTGGAAAAATTGTTTACATTTGCATCTAAAATTCTTGGAATGGTCTTCTAGCAAGCCCAGTGGCATTTCATTTTTAAGTAGCAATTATTTTGGTTAGTTAAGATTTTGTATCCGTTATACCTAAATTCTGCATAGAAATAAGCCTCCCTGATACAAAAAGCAGACTGCTGGAGGAATGGAAGAATGTCACAGCTTTATTGCTTTATGTCCCGAATGGTATGTACTTCTGCCTCAAAGATACAAAGAGAAACAGGAGTAGAAGCAGCACACCTCTAGCACTTTAGCAAGTACCACTTTGGATATTCTTCATGAAAATGCCAAGCACCTAAGCCCTGGCTACTTTAAATACTGACCTGTGCATAATTTAAGAGTTTAATCACTCTTGGCTGCAAGGATAGTCAGAGAAGAGAAATAGGTACTTCCAGAGGTTGATTCAGACCTTGAGCTGTAGGTTCTTGAACATAACATTTTGTCAAGTCACAGATTAAACAGCATCTGTGATCAACAAAGTGTTACATTTCTCTTTCTTTTGTACCAGTACATCTGAGATGCTACACTATGAACCCAACTGTGGATTAAAAGTAATCATTTTCAGCATAAAAATATACAACATATTTCCATTGAAAGATATACAAAACTGGAGAGCAGCAAGCCAGCCTGAAAAAGTCACAATTTCATATTTTGGATCACTATATACTGAAGGAACCACCCACTATTCTGTATCTCAGAAAATATTTTCCAACTACAGAGAAACCAACAGTAAGTCCCTAAAATAAAAATATAACGAGGTCTATATTCTGGTCTGTAAGGCAAAGTGCATTCTACTGTAAGTTGTTGGTAGATTTTCTGTGGTCTTCTGCACTGTACTGCTTGATCATTTCATATATATTCATAACTTTTTACATTGTCAAAATGGATGTTATCCTATTCCTATTCAAACAGATCAAGAGTGTGGTGTCTATATATACATATGTGTGTGTATATATATATATACTTACTGATCCAAAATCATGCCTAGTTGCCCTCTGACACAGTGAATTGTTGCCTATATTTTGCCTGTAAGAAGCAGCAAGGAGAGATTAAATTATTAAATATTTTATCCAATGTTAGACTTATAAACATGTTGCTGAGGGTCAGAACTGAAATATCCTTGGCTGCAGGCCAGCATATTATCTTTACTTTCAAATTAAAGTTCTGGATTGAACCTTGCACGGCATTTCCTCTGTAATGGCTCAAATATTTGTGAATTTCTATGAGCTTGGTGATTTTAATTTTCGTCATATATGTCCAAAAGGATGACAATATTGGTTTTCATTTGTTTTCTCACACATTCACAGAATCGTAGAATGGCTGAGGTTGGAAGGAACCTGTGGAAGTCATTTGGTCCAACCCCACTGCTCAAGCAGGGACACCTACAGGCAGTTTCGCAGGACTGTGTCCAGGCAGCTTTTGAATATCTCCAAGGACAGAGACTCCAAAACCTCTCTGGGCAACCTGTGACAGTGCTTGGTCACCCTCACAATACAGAAGTGTTTTATGATGTTCAAATGGACCCTCCTGTGTTTCAGTTTGTGCCCATTGCCTCTTGTCCTGTTACTGGGCACCACTGAAAAGAGCCTGGGTCTATCCTCTTTACATCCTCCCTTCAGATTTTTATGTGCATTGATAAGGTTCTTCCCTGAGCCTTCTCTTCCCTAGGCTACACAGTCCTAGATCTCTCAGCCTCTCCTCACATGAGAGATGTTCCAGTCCCTTAATATTCTCTTTGGCCCTTCATTGGACTCTCTCCGTTAAACCCATGTCTATTGTACTGGGGAGCCCACAACTCCATTACTCCACAACAACATTACTGCAGATGTGACCTCAACAGTGCTGAATAGAGGGGAAGGATCACCTCCCTTGACCTGCTAGCAGTACTCCTCCTAATGCAGCCCAGGATACCATTAGCCTTCTTTGCTGCAGGGGCGCATTTCTAGCTTGTTGCCCACCAGGACACTCAGGTCTTTTCTGCAGAGCTACTTTTCAGCCAGATGGCCCCCAGAGTATACTGGTGCCTGGGGTTGTTCCTCCAGAGTTTGCACTTGCCCTAGCTGAGCTGTATGAGATTCCTGTCAGCCCACTTCTCTGGCCTGTCGAGGTCCCTCAGGATGGCAGCATGACTGTCTTGTATATTAATCACTCCTCACATTTTTGAGTCATCAGCTGACTTGGTGAGGGTGTGCTCTGCCCCATCATCCAGATCATTAATGAAGATGTTGAATAGGATGGGACCCAGTATTCACCCTGGAGTACACCACTGGTTACTGGCCTCCAACTAAACTTGTGCCACTGATTACCACACTCTGGGCACGGCCATTTTAAACTCACCTCACTGTCTACCCATCCAGCCCACACTTCAACAACTTTTCTACAAGGGTCTTATAGGAGATTGTCAAAAGCCTTACTGAATTCTAGGTAAACATATTCACTGCTCTCCCGTCATCTAACAGGCCAGTCATTTCATCATAGACAGCAATCAAGCTGGTCATGCATGACTTCCCTTTTGTGAATCCATGCTGAAGATTCTTCTTGTCCTTCATGTGCCTGGCATTTCAGGATTAGCTGCTCCATCACCTTGACAAAGATCAATGCGTGATGCATTTTATGCCAGTCTCTCATTAAAATAATGGGAAGACAATTTTAGGAAGAATTTTACAATTTAAAAAAATATGTATTTTTTGTTTCTAAGTTTATGTGATAATTATTTTCCATGTTGCATTCCCAAAATATCAAGAGATAACGTTAGTAAAAATAGATTAGCAACCACAAAAACAGCTCATTCCTAACTGTACAATCACATGTAATCTCATCGGATTGTATACACTTAAAAAATTAAGCATAAGTGTATGTATTGGCAGAGTTGACAATATCCAAAAGGATGACAATAAGCCAAAAGGAAATAATATCATTACTACTAAGAAAGTGTCTCTGTGAATAAGTTTACAAGTTAACAAACTATTACATAAAACCTGCTCCTGACAAGTGACCTTGCTAGCACCAGAAGAACGTGCTTAAAAGAGAAAAAATTGTTGGAATTTTCTTTATTGTTTGACTTATTCAAAAGTTTTATACTCAATTTACTTACCTAATTTTACTGATGATTTTTATGTTATTTTCTCATTATGATGAAAAATTCTGAAAAATGATTAATACATTGTATGAATTTTGGATTTAAGTAAAAAGTCCCTCTTTTGATAAAAAATATTTTTCTACAAATCGAGATAACTACACTGTAGGAAAGGGAAATTTTCTCACATATGCTGTTAAAACATTGTTACTGGTAATACATGCAATTATTTTTACTAGATTATTATAACTAGTCTTGTTATTGTTGTAGGTAAAAAAAAAAATAGCTTAAACTTTTGAGTGCTAATAGGTGGTAGATAACTGAGTATATGAGTGGCTGAAACTGAAGTCCCAAATTCTCCAGTTATCAAAGTGACTCAAGACAGAACCACTAATAAGGAGTCTGATCATATGTTGTGCTTCTGCAGATAGACTATTTAGACTGGGAGAACTGTGCGCTTAAGGTAATGGAAAGAAGGGCTGGTTCCATTGAGAAAGGATCCTGAAGGGAAAAGTGGTCTGGAAAAAAAGGTGAAGATCCTAGCAGGAAGAAGGATGCTGGAAGTGTGGGAAGACTCTGCAGATCAGAGAGATGTATAGAGATGAAAGGTGGTATCTAGGGATCCAGGCCTCTAACACCCAGCATTGGTAAGTCTGGCTGCACAGCACAAACCAGCACGACGTTCTCCCCAGCTTTCCTGGGCAAGTAGAGGTCTCCCAGCTGGGAAGAGAAGTTGAGACTTGGTAAACATAAGTCTGGGGCAGTAAGCAAGTGAGTATGTGTGTATGAAATAATCAAGTAGGGTAAAAGCTGTCATCTTGTTGGTTCTTAAATGAATCCTCATATCCAGATCCCCTAGAGACTGTCATTTACTCTGTCTCACCTGTGACAATTATCTGTTATTTTTTCTGGTTTTGTCTTCCTATCTGTGCAATGGTATTGGGTATCACTAAAATGCCTATAAAAGACTTTGAACACCGGTTAATCTGATAGTTGTCAGAAAAATTAAAGAAAATCAAAAATATAACTTTTATGTAATTTTGGAAGATTACTTTTACATACAAGGGTAATATGACCAGAATTTGACTGAGCGGTCTCTACAGAAAATAATTCCTTCTCTGTGTTAACACTCAGCGAACCTTATATTCACTTAATGTGAGCACAATGGGATCAGCTGTCTTGTGAAGTTAATCTATGACTTTAACGCAGGGTTTTGTCCCTCGTTTTCAGGCTTCATGCACATAAAACTTTAATATATAGTTTTCAGCAGAATGTTCTTGTATCCATCTGTTACAAATGCATGGTTTTATCCCTGGACCAGTAAACTGCCTCTATAACTTTCTGTTTCTGTGTATGGTTGATTCCTAAATCTTTTATGAAAGAGCCTGTAAATTAAAATGTCTTCTGTATGTGTGCTGACAATCAGTGTCTGGAATGTGCTTCAGTGCATATTACTACTTATGCAGTATTTCTGGTTGGTTCTTATGCTAGTTTGATAGAAAATGAAATCTTTTTGGAAAGAGTGAGGTTTGCCCCACAAAAGAGACGACTGTGGTAAGATTCGGCTTTACAAATGTATAGTTATATTGTTCAGGGCTCAAGCACTGTATGAAGTGTCATATAGTTCTTTTGCAGACTCTCTGTACAGGACTTGAGTTTTGTCTCTAATCGTCAGCCAGCTGTTAGGGCTGCCACTGATTCCTGACCGGTAATTACCGCTGAACCTCATACTGCTGACTGGCTTCTCAGAGTCTCGTGATATGCATGCTAGAAGGTTGAAAGTGGCAAGAAATCCTTTGCAAAGGTACCAAGAGATTTGTACCTTTGCACTACAAATCAATCCAAACACTGAAAGCACTATGCCTGTTCTTCCCCCACTCCCCCGACTCGTTTTCCCCTCAAGTTGTTCTCTGTATTTCAGGTTGTAATTAAGACTAACTGTGTGAAAACAAGCAAGTTTGCTTGAACCTGCCTCCAGAAAAAGATCAGCTGGCAAACTGAATGCATAATATCCTTGCTGATGAGACCCATGTTTTTTTGCTAGACTATCTGATAATGTGTGTTAGTAGAAACTGTAAGGTTTCTAATGTAATGCATTTATTTCAGTAAGTTGCAACCATACATTCACTTCATCAGTATTATAGATTTTAGTTGTCATGAAACATTTAGTTCATTGTTAACTCTGTCTACTGTATTCTTGAATTTTGAATTGCATAGTGCTGCCAGCCAGCAACCATGCATATATCTTCCAGGATGAATGATGATTGCAAACCATGAGTTGGTTTCAGTTCTCTAGCCCTTCATCTGAGAAGAGCAACTTTTTAAAAACATGCTATGTCCCTCAGGTATGCATTTTAGTAAACATATATTCAAAGGCAAGGCTAGAACTACTACAGTTTTCACTGCTGTTATTACTCATTCTGTAGACAGCTCCTTTTAGAGCTGGCCATGATAAATAGATAAATCTAGATTTATCCTTCTTTAGCTGGGGGAAATAGCCCCACATCTGTTAAAAGATTATCACCTGATTAGAACATCTGAGATCAGAAACACTTTACATCAAGCTCAGGTCTCAACAAAGCACACACTCTGCTCCACTGTCACAGTATACGCAGCCAGGAAGCTCACATGGAGGGGCAGATATATTCTGAATATCTACATTTGAAGTACTTGGTGAACAGGTAACTGGAATTGTGGATTGTAGGGCAAGCAGGAGACCTGGGAGTGAAAGATGAGCTTCTGTACATGCCTGTGTTTTGTTCATTGGAGAATGAAAAGCAAATGTAAGAGTTTTTAGAAGTTTTCTGCTTTTCTTGAACTAAACTATATTCTGATGCCTTTTTAATGGCTCTGGTTTTTGTTTTTTTGTTGTTGTTGTTTTTTTCCCCAAGCAGCTACATTCAATGTTTACTTGCAGAGAGATGTTAATGGCAATAAACTGTTGCTAGGTTATCATGAAATGCATCCTTAAGTATTGCCATAGTCAATACTTTCATCTGATAAACACAAGTATTGTACGAGGAAAAAAAATTATTAACATGGACTGTTGAGAAAAATTCTCTTTAAAATGAGCAGATCTCCAGTATATAATATTAAGTATTTTTGTGGATAATTACATTAAGGAGGTCTAAAAAGATATTCAGATCAAATCCACAGCAGTGTGGCAGAGACTAAGATGGAAGTAGAACTCAGATCTGATTTACGTTTTTGTGGTTTCCTTTGTTTTGTTTTGTTTTGTTTTGTTTTTAGTATTTAATGGCGCTTTCCTACATTTGTGATCACATTAGTTGCCCTTTTCTAGTCTTGTCTCCATTCTGTATCTGAGATTAAACTACACAGATGTTGAACTGATTCTTTAAGTGTACAATTTATGTGTAAGTCTTCACTGATTTAAAACAATGATGGGTATTATTTTCCAATAAAGTTACTACATGGAAAACTTTCTGCTCTAATTGAAGAAGACAATTAATAAGCAGCAGGAGGAATGGTTCTGCTGCATAGTTCCTGAGAAATTCTTCTCCATATCATACCAAATGACCAGGCTGTGACTGAATTTTATTAATTCTTGGCCTTGACTCAGAATTGTCCTTGAAATTTTCCCTATGCTTGTTGCTTAGAAGGTTACCTCAGTCTAAAACAAGAGGTTCTGTTTCAGCTCAGGAACCTGACTGTAGATCTTCAAAAGTATTCGGGTCTTAAACTGTTTTGGTGTCTGTTTTCCAACTAAATTGGTAGAAGATTGGATCCTAAATCATTTTGTGGTTCTCAATCTAAACCTGCTAGTTTAGCAGCAATGGAATAATCCTTTCTGGGATGCAGTCAGTAGTGGAGGACAAATTCTGGCAATGCCATTCTTGCAGGCTGCTTACATGCCTGGCTTTTAGAATTGCATATGTATTTGCTCAAATTTAGCTATAAGGAAGATATAAATTTTTAAGATGAGTCTGCATAA
Organism: Chauna torquata; assembly: GCA_013399475.1. Taxonomy (NCBI): domain Eukaryota; kingdom Metazoa; phylum Chordata; class Aves; order Anseriformes; family Anhimidae; genus Chauna; species Chauna torquata. Next base: position 18,068 of record VXAL01011663.1, read on the forward strand.
ATGAGTGCTGGTAACTTCAGAGTAGATAGAGGAAAAAAAAGTCATGCACGGGTCAGCGTTGTGCACAAAGCTGGAAATGGAAGAAGGAAAGGAACAGAGTATTGAAAGTAGCACAATTCATGTAGCATAATGTTATTTGCAGGAAATTAACTCCTAAGAAAAATGCAGTAAGCTATGATAAGGCCTGGGCATGAGGAGTGTGAAATGCTATGTTCACTTTGAACTTTCTGAAATCAAGTTGGCTATCTGGTAATTTCAGTTACTCTATTATTAAGCTTCTGGTCAGGGTGCTCAAAGAAGAAAGAGGCAGCCCTGAAACGTGATTCCTAGTCATCAAAATGGCTACATCTGCTTATGGAAACTCAGAAAGAAATTATTGCAGCCATCAGAATGCCTGAGTATATCTGTAACGATACAGGCATGCTACAGTCAATCTTAAAATCTATTAAACACAAAAAAGTGGTAGTGAGTCTCTTTTTGTTTCCTATCACTGCATTTCATACTCAAGCATATGTCACCTAAAGAAGTGGTTGTATTCTTTTAAAATACCATTGGCTTATTAAACAACGTGAAAAAAGCATTGTCTCTTTAAATAATCTTTAAATAATGAGTTCTAGGTAACCTTTGCCTAAGG
>VXAL01011664.1:7049-86301 GCA_013399475.1 Chauna torquata
TGAGCCCAATGGCACCAAATTGCAGTTGAGTTTCTCAGCTGTGAGTGAGATTTCTAGCTGACTTCATTTTTACTCTGGTAAAATTGGAGTCAGAAGAAATAAACGTTGAGAAGCTTGTGAAAGTCTATGAAGCAAGGCATTTTCAGCAAACTACCGAAGCAAATTTTTGTACAGCTTTAAGGTCACCAAAAATTGAAAGACACAGAAAATAATGAAGCTCTTTAGTCCCTATCACCTGTTCTTCCTTTCATAGATGTTATACAGAGCATCTCCACAATTGGTTAGCGCATGACCTATCCTAGCAGACTTTTTCCCTGTAGTTCTGTTTTCAGTTTTTTCTTTTTTGTTGTGATATAAACACAATCTTAAATGATATATATATGCGCGTGTGTGTGTGCATATATATATATATATATTTGGCACTTAACTACAATACAGGTGGATGGGTTTATTTGGCATAGGTTTGTTTGGCATCCATTTTTGGAAAAAAGCTCCTAATTTTCTTATTTATGTCTCTCTAACTTTGAATTCACTTTTCTTCCACATCATGCACTTTTAGGCATGTGTAACTGCAATATACGATGGAATATTCTTTACCTCTCCTCCCCTTGCATCAGTCGCATGATTCAGATCATAAAATCAGCAGCACGGATGGTGGACTGGCTGTTATGGCTTACCTCCCCTCACTTTTTGTCCCCAAATAATCTGTGTTGCTCTTTGCACTGCTAAAGCTATGAACTGGAATTCATTATGTTTTGTGGCAGGTGGAGCTTTTACTTGATCATATTCCAGGGCTCTGTAAGGCAAAACAAAATCTCAAGTACTATTCCAGTAAAATTTTGATTGACTGTCTCTACAGCATAATAGTAAAACATGGTAGATTTCTCCTCCAAGTTGTGCATTTGCTAGCAGCACGGCAATATGGTGACTCAGTGGGAATTGGGACAAGCAGCATTATTTACACTGATGACAACATGCTACTTCCCTGGTAAATGTCAAATGGTGTGAATTTGGCAGGCTATGTAATGTCCTCCCAAAAGAACAGACTGCTTTCTTAGGAAGGAATGGAAAAGATAAAAAACACTGTGGTAGAGTTTAATAGGAAAATATTACTTAATTACCACACAAACAGTATTCATATTGTAGATAAACAGTACGTAATGCCAGACTTTTGGTTGCTTTAAGCCTTCCAATTTTTGCATGAGTTTTTCTATGAATTAACTGAGATTCCCCAGTTTTGGAAACCTATGCTTTCATATAGCACATCACCGATCTTCCAATGTATTAATTTACCTGTGTCATGTTGAAGGCTTAATAGTGTTGTCATAAAAGATTCTAATCTTAGTCTTGCAAAATCAATATTGAGGCATAAAGATGTTTGTTTACTGTTCACTTTTCATTCCACTATAGTAACACCTCTTCATTATATGCTTGATTATTCTAATAGACAACTAAAATTCTTCTGTGTAACTTCAAAACTGCTTTGATTGTGGTACCCTTTTTTTTTTTTAATTTTTTTATCCTGAGAAGATTAAGCACTCAAAATGGTGATGAGGCACCTAAAAGACTTAATTACTAAATTTCCTTGGGTAGACATGTACAGAACTGCCTTGTTGCTCCCACAGCGTTTGCCATGAATCTTAGGTGGGAGGAGTACCTACTCTGCTTCATCTGAATGTCCAGGACGCCTGTTAGGTACACCCTCCCACAAACCCCATCTCAGAGTCTGAGCACGCTTGTGTCCTGCCTGTTCTGTCTTGGAGAACTGTTTTAGTAACTGGAACGCTAGGTAGTGCATCGGATGTTTGCTAAGCTCTTATTGAAGCTGTTTTGTTATCTAATTTATATGGGGCCAGGGAGAATGAGAGGAACTGATTCTGGGGCAGCTTATCTGGGCTTTCACTGCAATGGGAGGGTGAGATTGAAGTACACACAATGCAACATCTATAGGAAGGAAATGAGAACCACTTGTTGCAGGATATCCAGTACCCTGGTGGGTAAGTGCTTGGGAGGTGGGGAAACCTGTGTTGATATCCCTGCCACAGTCAGGACAGATCTCAGAAGAAGTCTTTCACCAAACATAGGTTCCCATCCTGGCCCGGCTACTGTAGAGAAGGACACAGTCCTTTTGTATGTCTTTTCGTAGTGTGACTTAGATATCTAGCTTCAGGGAAGAGCTCAGAGTCAAGAGCGCTGGGTAGAGTTTGATGGTTGCTACTATAAAGTCATGTAATTTAGCTGTGAACCTACCTAGGGCATTTCTCTCCAGCTTTGAAAGCTGCTTGCTGGATGTCAGTGTCGGCTCTCTCCTGCTTCTAGGCACTGGATGCTTAGGACTGTTACCAGACAGTGGTGTTGTGACTTGTAAATTCTGCTGTGAATTTATCCTTGAGAAAGTAGAAGATGCTGCTTTAAATATTGTACTGCCTCTGTCCCAGAGAGATACCACTTGAGTGAAATTCTACGTCAAAGATCTGCTAAGGATCTAGAAAATGCATTGGCATGCAGCAGTGAGCTCCCTGTTTCAGTAAACAAACGGTGCAAAAGCAGCCCTGGGACCTTGCATAATGTTACTCTGAGAGTTTGTAGCAGGATGAGGCTCAGGCAGAGCTGCTGAAGTGCCAATATATCCAACCCCAGGACTGCTGAACTATTTTCCAAAGAGTGCTGAGGCTGATTAGAATAGCAGCTCTGCATTAACATTGCAGATGCATGGCTCTAGTTTTAATGTGTACCTGCTTATCAGCAGTTGGTGAGGGCTGTGTCCCTTAGTGGTCAGAGGCCTGTGAAGAGGATTTTGATGTTGAGTACTACTGAATCTGTGTTAGGTAGGCCAGTAGGACCTGCTTTATTTTGGATTCCAATCCCAACAGGATGTATCTATCAGATAAACTATGAAACAATTTAAAACAGCAGGGAATGATTGAAAGCTGCTATGTAGAGCACAAGTAGGATATAGGAAGAGGCTGTTGAGATACATGAAGGAGCTAACTCTGTACAGTGCTGTACCAACAGAAGAATTTCTCAGAGTTTGCAACGTTCTTGGTGTTTATGTTCTTAAATGCCATAGTCATAAGGATAAAGTTGCCTGATGTCCTGGCATTTGCTTTTATCATTGCTGCATTCTCCACAGAACTTGGCATGTGACTTCTAAATAGTGTTCTTGTTCGTTTTACAGATTCTAGGTTGGCCTTATGATGGGAAAGATGTAGTGTGGTTGTTACCACCTCTCTTTGTTCTGTAACAGGATGACTAAGTTTGTCAGATCAGTATTGTACATTGCTGTGCTGATGATCCCATACCCATGAATCTCAGCTCAGCTGCTGCACACTACTTCAGTTCATGCTAAATTTGCAGTCTGACTTCACTGAAGTGCAAAATTGGCTTGCTTGTTAGAAAAACTGGTAGTACTTACAAAACAATCCAGTACTTTATTTTTTGGCTTAAGTCAAGGCTTATGGAGGCTTAGAGAAAGTTTCAGGATTTCCACGTTATGTGAGCGGCTGTTTATAGAGTGCCAATCTTGTTAAATATTGAAGAGTTTAGATTGACTCATATTTGTGCGTCATTCTAGTGTGGTAGTAAACAGCAGTATCCATCGAAGTCGAGGTTAAATGGAAAAGCAAAGGATCTGTGAGTGGACTTTTTTTTTTTGTGGTAGAGTGCTTTTTGGTCTGTACATTTTATCATAGCAGTTGACCATGAAACCTGCTCCTTAAATCTGCCATAGTATTTAACAATAGATCATATAGATTTATTTTAAAGTATGCTAACAGCATCCTTCATTTTATTATTCACGGTCAATTGCATATGAATCCACTTGTCAAGGGAAGGAAGCAGCATTAATTACCACATTTGACACATGCCTTCAAGGAGGTTTGTTTAGTTGTCCTATCTTCATGCCAAACAAAATGGCCTTTCTGCTCTGGGACTAGCAAAAAACGGCATCTTGCATCAGGACTCTTTTCATAGGAAGGATTCGTACTGAATATATTTTTCTCCGTTTCAGTTAAGGTTGTTTTAAAGAAAAAACAAACTGCAAAATAGTGTGTATTGCTTAAAATTAAAGCAAGATCTCTATGCTTTTTAATACAGTCAATATTTCAAAAGTTGTTTGCAATACTGCATGTTGTTTCATTGATCATGACATAAGTTTCCATCTTCTCAAATAACTAGCTTGGCAAGTCATTAGTTGATTACTGTCAAAACAACAGCAAACACAGCTATCGTCTATGGAATTGGGGCGGGGGGGGTTAGATTATTTTATTCCAAATCTGGTTCCTTTTTAATGGGTTTAGTACCAAATTCGGTGGAAATCTGTTATCACCTCAAATAAATTAGGATTTGTCTAATATTATTATTTGGGGCAGGCAGAACGACCAAATTCCTGAACTGAAACAATTCTTAGCTGAAATACTGGGAATTGCCAGTCACTTGCATGACATGCTTTCGCATTGATATCTTGGAAGGATACATCTTGGCAAAAATCTGACGTACTCCGCTCTGAGCTGTAAATCATATGATCACACCTCTTTGTTGCAAACCGCAGTGAGGTTTTTGCTTGTTTCTTTAGTTTTAGTATACAGATTCCCTAAAGAACTTGGATGTTGTAGCACACCATCCACAGAGCTGGTGGGATCTCAGTCCTGTGTGTGCCCCTGATTCTTCAGGAGACCGAGGTCTTTGAGGGAGCAATGCTGAAATATCAAATCCAGGATGCTGAATCCCAACCAGATGGAGCACTATGGAAGGGGCCTTTAGTTTGTGTGTCTCTGGGCTTCAGATGTGTAAGCTTGGGCTTCAGGAACTGCTATTTACAGCTAACTTGCTCCAGTGTTTTCAACAAACAGGGAGGCAGAGATGTGTCCCGTGTGGAACTGTTGGCAGATGTGAATAGATTCAGTTATTTCCTTGCCTGACAGGAATTTGAACTTCCTGTCCTATTCCTTGGTCCCCTGCGTCTCTGGTCAAAATATGCTAACACATAGGGTGGGAGCTCTTTAAATCTCTTTATATACGCTTTATGTGGACTAAGGAAATATTCATTTGGACATAAAGGAAGAGCACCTATGAATCTCTTCTGAAAGATGCTATCCTCTTGAAGTAGGATACAGCAAAGCAAAGTACTTACAACTTCTGGTTTGCTAGTGGTTATGAAGCATGGAGCTGGTTGGACCAGGTCAGAATGATAGGTTATTTCAAAGGAAGAGTGAGGTGTCACTTACATAAGCAGTAAGTTGGCCTGTTTTATAAAAAGGTAATCTTTATCAAACATACTAAGGCTGGTGTTGCATGCTGCGATACACTGTATTTTGCGAGAGCTTCTAGACTCCCATTTTGTATTCCTGTTCTACAGCATGTTAAATGTCTCCCAAAAATCTCACCCAAATGTCTTCAGAAAATCAGTTCTTTTCTGAATCCAGAGTGAGAATGTAAAAAATGTGGACTCAGTGTTTCCTGTGGAGCCCCATCTGGAGTAGCACAGCAGCTCTGTGTTTGTTCAGGATAATTGAGTGTTTTCCTGACTTGCCCTTGGAAAGGAGTCTTTCCCTTAATTTCTTGGGTTGCATTTAATTTGGCTTCCATTTGATTTTCATGTTTTATTTCTTGTTCTCATGCCTCCAAACTAAAAGCTACCGATTGTCAGTGGGTTTGTTTTTGTTACTATTTAAAATAAATAAATAAATTTAGGGGGCAGCGTTTTACATCATATATACATCATTTTGTTGTTCAGATTATCTTTATCACAATATCCTTTTACCAGGAGTATGCACCATAACTGAAATATCTGTGAATGTTATACTTAGTACAAACCAAAAGTAGCATTTTAGTATGTTTTGCGACCTAGTGGTTAATCTGACAACAGAATTTGGTTCTTTAAGGTTTGGCTGTGGGATCAACCTTGTTTAACATTTTTATTAGTGACCTTGGCACGAGGTAGTAGACTGAAATCTTCAGATGATGTAGGGTTGTGAAATAGCATCAGTACAGAGAAGGAATAAACTAATGTAGGAAGAAATGGATGATCTTGATAACATTTAATAGACGAGAATGCAAGGTCACATGTATACAACTAGTAAAAAGAATTTTTGCTAGAAGGTTTTCAGCTGGAGAAACCAAAAAGGAGATACCAGAGAGTTTTGAAGGAGGAGAATGAGCTATTGTCATGATGTAGCCTTGAATAAGGCAAGTGCAAGGAAACGGTTTGTGAGGAGAGGTGGTGGGCAGTGTACTGGTAAGGCCACCCTGGGAATCAGTGTGCATCGTGCTTAGCTTTGGCAGAGCATTGAGCTGCGTGCTCACCACACACAGCTGTGCTGTTAAAAGGTGGGCAGCCTTCCCCACTGCTCCCTTTTTTGTTTTGCTGGTGCATGCTGATTCTGCAAAATCTGCTGGGGACAGGAGGAGCTGAAGCATGCTCCTCTTAGAAAGGGCTTCAGGGGTGTGTGAGGTATTGGAGCTAAGCATTGCCCCAGGAGGTTTTCTGTCTCCAGTATTGAAGTTGCTCCCAGCATTGCCAGACAGAACATTATTGCTTAACTAGCTGCTCCAGAATGGTCAAAGCCCCTGCCTTTCCATGTGTAATATGATATATCTCTCCCCTCAACATGCTTGTTCCAGTACATTTCAAGGACAAGGTTTAATTCAAGAACGCAAATCCAAACTATTACAATGACATCAAACAAGAACAAGTGGTTTTCAGTGATGTGTTAACTGTGGAGCAAGTTAGAAATGCCATTTCTAATTTCCATGCTCTGAGAACTTGGAAGGTGATTTTCAAAGAATTAACAAGGAATGCACCCTTATTTTGTGGGCTCATTATGCAGTGCTATGTTGTGATATCTTATGATGTCTATTCTGGTTCCACATATACGTTGTAATACTTAAGAGGAAACTCGGTTTCTCTCTAAGTGTTAGGTTCCTGAGGTATTGGAAGTTTTGTCTACTAGTGGCAAGAAAAATACCCACTAGATTTTTAAAGTTACACGTTTTGACCATTTGAAATGGTGTATGTATAACTTTATTCTTGACTAAACACTGTAATGGAACATGAGTAGTAGATTAAATAGCAACCAGTCTTATTTGATGACTTGGACGACAGCTGCAGTGGTGGGGGAAGAAGAGGTATTATGCATACGTATTGATGGAAACAAGCAACCACAAGAGAAACAGACGTGACTACGATGTGCAGAGGAGCCTGGCTGTTATCTGTCTGTCATACCAGTGTCTGTAGTTGATGATGCACAGAAGGGAAGGACATTGAGGTGGCTGTTGAAAACAGATGACACATCTTGTCCTAGCTCTGGGGCAGATGTACTTCACAACCCCAGTCCCAGCCTGTTTGCTGGAATAATGGCAGCATGCCCTCTCTTCTTGCCTTCATGCTGTGCTGGTGCTAAAGGTGTGGTGGCATGCTGATTAAACTGTGACATCTGAATAGCGAGACCCCCCCCTCCAAGTTGATCTGCAGGAAAGCAGCATGGGGACATTGCAAAGTACTTTTGCTCCCCAGGCACTGCTTGAGAGCATTATGATGGGAGGATCTTTCTTGAGCAAAGCCAGGTTGCCCAAGGATCTGCGCTTAGAAGAAACTTACCTCCTCTGAATGACTTAAGTGCCAGCCCCTCTGTAGCACAGAGCTGTTTCGGGCAGTGAACATCAATGACCTACATCTACTTAACTCTACAAACCTTCAAATGGTCTGCAACGCTCTGTCAGGTATTACCAAATGTTTATCAAACACTCCTGTCCTGATTGTATTTTATAATTTAAGTTTAGCAGACTTAAAAAGCTGCTTTACTATTCCTGGGTCATTGACAACCCTAGTGTGAAAGTATCCAAATTGCACACCTGTATGTACTTCTGCACTTCTGAAAGAGCGACTCAGGCGTCGCTTTCAAACAGTACAATTAGTGTTTCTTTCAGGAAACACCAGTTTCTTCTGGTGTTTATGCAGTAATTCCAGTCTTCTGCTTCTTCGAATTGCAGATGCATAAAAATAAAGAAAATGTATTGGCACACTTCTATGCAGGAAGGAAAACTGTGAAACCTAAGAGGGATTCTTTAATATATCAACCATGAGCTGGCAAATACATCAGCTGTGAACTGGCTGCTATTTGTGGCTGTATATGCGACAGCTTCAGGCAAATTCAAGCCAGCATTATTGGTGGTGACTGATTTGTACTGCAATGAACAGAATTTGGGACCAGCATTCTGGTCATAATGGGAGTGCTGGAGATGGCAAGTGATTTTTTTTTTGTATTCTTTTTTCAGATTTTTTTTTCAGCTCCCATTTCTCAATTTCCTTGAGCAAAAACAGTAAACACAACTGATGCAGCAGACGGACATGGTTGTCACTCTTCTCACTGTTCATGGCACTAGTACCTTGAATAATACCCCAGTTATTCTCTGTTACTGCTCTGGCACTTGGTGGAGAGCATCGTTGTTGGATGAAGGAGGGAGGAGGGATTGCTACCCACTCTGTTTCTCTCTCTCTCTCTCTNAGTATTGGAGCCAAAGCCACAGCAGTCTGAGGTGATGCAGGTCAGTGTTTGGGAAGAGTATATCAGAAATGTGCAAAGTATGATTTTTGATGCATAAAAAGGAATTGTTTAGTCCTGTGTGTATCTAGACCTGTATTGCTGCTGTTGAGTATATATACCCTAGCTGTGATTAAATTCATGTCTCATGAGAAGCAGTGGGCCTTTGTGCAAAACATATTCGCATATTATATCTAAAAAAAGGTGCAGGGCTAGTGGTTCAGAAGTCTGTTTCTCAGGTACCCTTCCAGAAGCAGGTTCAGGAGATGTTAGGCTTCTTCTTAAATGCAGAGAAGAAGGACAGAGTCCGAGTCCCAGTCTCTGAAGTCAGTAAAATATTAAAACCTACTGGATTTGCCATCTGTACATCCTTATCTGTATTTTAGTTTGTCATCCAGCTTAATAAGTATTATTTGGCTTAAATATATCTTTCAGAATGACGTCCAGACTTGCCTGAAGACATCAAGTAGTGGAGAATTCACCACTTTTCTTAGTTAATTAATGGAAAGGAGTAGTTGATGAAAGACTGATGTATTCGCTGGCTCAGTTGCAGTTGGATAATTTATTGCCTGTGGTTGATGTGAAAAAGCATTGACTTTATTTCTGAAGGAACAGGGAAGGGGTAACTTGGTTTGGTAAATACTAATATTTTAATAGCATCTACTGTGGAAGATAGATTAGAGTTCCTAACAAATGGTAGTTACTTTTACAGAGATGACCAAAAGTAAACCTTCGTGGCTGGTCAGTCAGTTCTAGAATGTTTTGTATATTATCAGAGAAATAAGCAACATCAGAGAATTTTATTTGAGAGTGTGCCCGAAAAAATCCAAACCCAAGAATGCTTAGCCTCATGGTACTAAGTTTACATAGGTACCATCACATGAAGTGTGAAGTGTCGGGAATGTTCACCTTCATGTCACAGGTAAAAGGAATTCTTGTTTATCACTTTATATGCTCTTAAATCTACTTCTATGAGTATGTGGTATTTTTGTGCTTCAGGATCAAGCTGTTATTGATATTTGTGAGTATTATTCTATTAATACTTGATTATAAAGTTTCCATTGCTTCTGTTTAAGTGTTTATTTTAAGAATGACTAGTATTTTTTTTGTAACTTTGCAGAGTACAGATGCCAATTCAAATGTGAGGAAAAGAACGAATACCACAGTACAGTCAGAAGCTGATGGTGGGAGCCGAATTGACACAAGGCACAGCTCCATCCAGCCTCCCTCTGTAGCTCAGGGGTCTTCTGACATTACACCCCACTCCCTTTCTGCATCAAGTCCCAACCCTTTCACACGCATCAATGCATCAGAGACATTATCTTCTGCAAGAGCTACCCCTCCAGCTCCACCTTCTACCCCAATTTTAACTGGATTTGTATCCCAGCATGCCACAGCTGGATCCCCTTCCATTCAGCATTTGCTTGGATCTAGACTGGAGCAGATTCAGACCACCACACCTAATACATTAGGAGCATCTGCAAAACCATCTGCTATTACACCACCTGCTCCCCCTGCCTCCCACTCTGGCACTAGTAAGATAGACAAATATGCACGCATTTTATTTCCTGTTACCTTTGGAGCATTTAACATGGTCTACTGGGTGGTGTATCTATCCAAGGATACCATGGAAAAATCAGAAAGTCTAATGTAGTTTTGCTGCTATGTAGTAGTTCCTAAATTATACTAACATTTGATGCAGAGTTTCTTCTTTTGAAACTATTTAAAAAAGTCAATAATTCTTATTTATAAAAGCTGTGTGCTACTTTCCCGTTGTAAAGGCTGGAGTTATTGGGGATAATGGGTTAACTCCTTCCAGAGTAGTAGGTAGCAGAATTGTTTTGCTCCCTTCAGCTGGCAGTGAACCATCACTCTCTTCAGACAGACTGCTTGCCTTTGGGAGGAGCATGCACAGGGAACAAATCAAAGGCAGAGGTGCACAGCTGTGCAGTGGAACACATCTTAACTGCTAGGAATTATGCATGCTGATTACCACAAATCCCTGAGGCACCTAGCACTGCTGTCTGGACACAGCATTGCATTCTTTGAGTGCAAGGTCCATGTCCTGAATATTTTGACAGTACCTGCTAGAAAAGGACTTTCTCTGCTAGATTAAAATTGGCAGAATGGAGGAAAAATGAGCAGTGGAACAAGAAAATAGGTCCAGCCTGGGAGAGTGCAACTCCAGAAAAGTTATGCAAAGGAGTTGTAGAGCTCCGTATATTTTTACTAAGCATTATTTTGCATTGGAACCTGGGAAATTCTCACCTCAAAATAAGAATGCGGGAACCTTATAAAATCTGAAATCTGATATAATTCTCGAAATTGAAGTTTTTAGTTCGGTAAGGTGATCTTAAATGTGATTCTTCTTAGTCGTTGCTGACCAGCTTGAGTGGATTTATTCCTAAATTACATCTATTGTGGTAGAAGAGGACCAGGCCCACAGTGTTCAATTTTTTGAATTTTGTTCTTTCCTTTGGATGCTTTTGGGTTTGTTTTTTTTTTTTGTTCGTTTGTTTTCCATATTTTTCAGTCACACTCCTCTGATTTCCTTTGAACACATATTTTCCCCTCACTTTATATAATGTTTGATTCAAGTTAAATTTTCAACAGATTTTGAAGTGGCTTCAAAATTAAGCAAAACAAATTTTCCTGTGCTTTGATGAGTGTGGCTATGGCACATCTTTGAGTGAATGCAAGACACCCTTTTGTGAAGGAACGCTGTGATGTAAATAAGAAAATAATATTTCTAGGTGAAGCAAGGGGGAACACAAGGTATATTTATATATATTTAAGATCCATTTGTTTCTCTTACACTATGGCCTAGATAGGTGCTTTCCTTAGAGGTTCAATATGCAATCAGGCAACTACCTGTCTTTATTAAAAAAAAAAAAAAAAAAACACATTTAAACTGTTCATATCTGCAATATTCTCTTCACCTGAATGGGTGGAAGATATGCTAGCAATAAATCAAAACATGTTTGCACAGATCCGTCTGGTGAGGCAAATGGCTAGCATTTCTGTGCAGGTGACAAGTGAAAATCAAATTCTCAGCTGTGATCTGGCTGTGCCTTTAAAGGGTTGGGAAGCAGCTGATTCTCCTTCAAGTGGGTTAATCCTTAGCCTCAGTTAATTGGCGTAGCAGATTGGTAGCCCATTACCAAAGTTTTATGCTGGAGGGCAGGTAAGGTGAGTGTTGTGGGGTTCTCTGCCCAAGAAACGGTCAAGTGACTGAGAGACTGATGGAGACCACGAGCAGCTGGGGTAATTGAGAACGCGCATGAGACTGCCGTAGACTGAGCTGGGACAAGAATCACTGTACAGTGACCATATCTCTGTGCCTCTTTGTATCCGTCCAAACCTTGTAGCTGTTTCACAGCTGTGAATCTGACCTGGGAGACTGCAAGAAGTGGGTAATACAGCATGTAGTATGGATCCCAGGCTACTATATTCTGTATAGCATTGGAATGTATATGACAGGATGCATAGAATTTGGAATGTCTTACATGACTTTATTAGGTTGTAGTAATATAAACGGTTACCTTAATCTTTTTTGTTTACTTAAGTGATATTCTCAAAAGACTAGGCATGGCCCTTTCCTTTTTACCTTTTATATCTAGAAGAAGCCTGAGATTACAACACTTGTTAATAAACCATTACACATGCCATAGCACAGAACCGGAAACAGCACCCATGCAGGTTGCCTAGCTGCAGTAGTTTGCATCTTTGGATGTATCACTAGGAGCTGGGGCTGTTTCTTCCCTAATTTCATCATGTTACTGCAAATTGTCAGAATAGAAGATATTCTACAAGAGATCGTTTATTTTGTGAAGCTGGAAGAAGCAAAGCTAATCCTCTGGCAATTGCTGATCATAATTGCACAAATGGTTTTTTTTCTACTATGAAGAACAATGGTTTTCTGTGTGTTGGGAACCTAGTGTTGTTCCAGAAGTTACTGAAATTATTATTATTTTTTCTCTCTGAGGGAAAAACAAGGACGTTTTCTCTCAGAGCTTTAAACGATTTGCTAGAAACAGCTCTCTCTTCCTTTCCACCCATCTCCATATACTGCTCATATAATCAGCTTTTTCAGTGCATTGTTCAGTAGGATCAACCTTGGTTCAGGCTGTTTGACCATGGTCAATCTGAATGTGCTACTTCGATTCATTTTTAGGTCCTGTTTCATTTTAAAGACTTATAAGGAGGAGAAAAGGATTGCAAAAATTAATAGAATTCCAAATATTCATCTCTATGCTTCCATGTTAGAAGAAATTTTAAATGGTATCTCAGAACAAATGTTTTTAATCTGTCAGTGTATTACCGAATTACCTTCCACCACTTGCATGTTTATATTCAAAATGAGATGTAAAAATTTTCCTTGTGAGTCTAGGATTAATTTATTGTACTGTGCTACATTATTGTGTTACAGCATATGAAGAAATTGCCATAACCAGCTTTCCAGTACATAAGGACAATGTAAATAGGAGGTTATTGTTAACAGTGGTTTTTCATCATGTTTAATCTCCTTGTAGAGTGATCAGAAACAGTAAACAGCCTGCAATATACTCAGAAATACTGGCAGGTTGTGAATACTGTGTAATTTAGAAACATGGAAGAAAAAAAAAAAGCAGGAATATGCTAAATATAGAGGGCCAAATGTTGCACACTGGTAGCTAAAATCCCAAGGCAGAATGTTGCAGGTGTCATTTCAGTGACCAGATAGGTTACTGAGTGAGATAAACTTACGGGAATTGTGTTTTTTTGTTGTTGTTTTTTTTTTTAATATTGTGTTGAACAATCTTTTTTGACAGTACCATAGTCATTTAAAACTAACCAATCACTACAGATAATCATCTTTATAACCAGGAAAGAAAACTGTATAGAGAGCCAAAAAACCTTACCAGGAAACAGAGATCAATCTCCACTAACTGCTGTTTCCTCGGAGACATTGTTACCAATAGCAAAACTCCCACAGATTTCAGTGATGCAACCCCAACCAGTAATGCCGTTATTTGAGAAAAACAGTTAAAAACTCAGTTCAGGAAGAGATTGCCTTCACAGGTGTTGATGCGTATTTCATAGTCTACTGTGAGGTCAAATTGTGCAAGGTCAGATTTCTGTCATCCCTCTATTAACAGTTTTCACTGCAGTTACTAAAATAATGAAGTCAAGTGAAGAGGCAAACTAGACCCCAGCCCTCCATTGGGACCTGAGCTCTTATAGCCCAGCAGCAGGACTGGAGTCTGTCTTTCCTCCTACGGAATGGACTTGCCTCCATCAAATGGGTGTCAATGGCACATTTCTGAGGTGCTCTGGATTTCTTCTCCCACATGTTTTTTATGAAAAAAGCAGTTTTTGTAAACTGTTAAGTCATCCGGTCTACATTACATTGCAATCAGGCAAGTAGATGATATGATAATTGAGTGAAAGAAGCAAATAATTTTATAAGGAATGTGACTAGAGCTTTTTTGTTAACAGGAGCTAAAAGTTATTGATTACAGGGAGTTCAGCCATAACCTTGGGCATCTCATCATTTTCATTACTCAGGATGGACTTAAAAAAAAGTGGGAAAGCCGAGTAACTATATGTAATAGGATTTAACCAGTATTTCCAGAGAAAAATGAACTCATCTTTTCAATATGTGCAAAATTCAATTTCCTTCAGTTTTCTTGCATACCTGCTATATGTCATTCTGACGCAGTGCACCTTGTGATGTAGTGAAGTGCCTGTATGCCGTGTCAGAACATCAGGATGTACAGTGTATATTTATCCAGAGCCTAACATTACCATCTCCCTTGTGCTATTGGAAGTCGAGGGAAGGCCAAAATGGAAGAAATGACCACGCAAGTTGTGTAAGGGTCATATTGGCCACCTGGGACATTTTCTCATAGATGTTACAGGAGATTTCCTAGGAGAATATTACTTAGTGTGGGAAGCTGGAGCATGGTTTCTTCTGTAGTACCCTCTGCCCCCAGATCCCTGTTGCTGGATAGCTGTTGTATGTCTAATATGGTTATAAATTACAATTCAGGCATCTGAAAAATATTGCTCTTGGATTTGTTTAGTCCTAAAGTTAAAATCACGGAATAAGAAAATGGCAAATGAATTGTTGAGAAGCCTGTGTGAAGTATAATGTTTAATGATGATATGGATAAAGCCAAGGATGATCAAACTTTCAGAAGTATTAGAGAACTGCAGATACATGTGGCAGTAAGTTTGCATGAGGTCAGTGGGAAGTGGGGAGGATGGGAAGTGCTTCTCTGGATAGTTTGATGACCATAAAGCAATACAGTGTAAAGTTGGAGGAGCAGAACTGAACTGTATAAATAAAAGTCCTTAGTGCAAATCCAATAGGTAAATGGCCTTATGGGTATCAGTATACTTAACAACAAACAAACAAAAAAAACTAGTTAAGTGATGACAGCATCTTTCCTTCCCAAATATGTTTTTTATTTTTCTAAGACCTGATATTTCTTTCATTGTGTGATTCCAAGGTAAGTTACTTATGTTTATATTGTTATGAGGAGATGTACTGGAATCCACTGAAATCAATATGGGTCTTATTGACTTCAGTGGAATTTTAAACAAGAGGTTCACTGGAAGGAAAACCAGGCCTACTGGTTCTCCTGAAAGGAAAAGTGCATCATTTTGGAAAAGTCTGATACACACTAAGTCTTCATTTGTAGGTCTATACTCAGAAACAAGTTGTAGCTTTTTTGGAGAGTGTGGTGTGCAATTTCAGCATGTTCTGAGTACATCAGACTTTGAAAGTAAATTTTTGGCACATTCCATGCAAGTGTGAGTAGTATGAAGCACGGAGCATTCGAAAAAGATCTCTCTTTGCTAATGTTAATTACTGTGTTCTTGACTGGAGGGAATGAAAAATGCAATTATTGTAAAATCAATAGAACTTTTAAAACATACTTTGTTTTCATGTGGATTAGAAAATGTAGTAGGTATCCTTTTCAGAATTGATTAGTTTCACCTTCTAGTCCGTAACTTAATGCATCTACAGATATCCCTTACGCTTTCTTATTCTTATGTTATTCCACTAGAGAGGACTTACTTCAAAGCAAACCAGTTACCATCCACTGCAGCTCACTGCATTTTCTGGTCATAATTCTATTTTTCTTTTTTTTTTTTTTTTTTTCCAAGTGAAACCAAGAGCATCGTGGCATCATTAGAATAAAAATAACAGGAAAAAAAAAAAAAGCTCCCGAGCTTCCCTTTTTAGAACAACATCCAAACTCCTATCAGTTATTAAATGATCTCTTTAAATAGTAGCATAATTTTAGCATTAAAAAATATTAATATGATCACAGCCTGGATACATATATATATAAACATTCAAATAATATGAATTCTCTGAATTGTAAGGGAAGCAGGCTCGAGATACAGTTGCAAGCAGTCTTATTTTGAAAGAGTACCTTTCTGGATGCAAAGCACCATGTGAGGTAAGTATTTTTTTTTTTTTTTTCCCTTCATATCTCCATTTTCAAAGAAAAGATCCTGATGAAAAAATATTGTACTCTACAATATTGTATTGAATTAACCCTCAGCTAGCACAGAGACCTGGGTTATTTCCTGTTGTTCTTGCTGCTGTTGATCTACTTCAGCATTTGCTGAGTGTTTTAGTGAATGTTGTATCTACATTGAAGTAAATGCTGTTAACTAACCTAGCATTCTACAGATGGTCTGTTGGCATAAATAAGCATGTAAAGAAATAATCATTATATGTGAATGTGTTTTCATCCTTGGAAAGATCTTAGCTGGAGATTGGTAGAAGAAGCAGGTGACTGTATGAAGCACTCAGCTGGACTTCTGACTTCAATGCATTGCCAAATTAAATTGAGTACTGATTTGTCTTGCCTTGTCGTCTTGTGCTGGTGGCTCGTCTCCATGGTAAGTCAAGATGCACGAGTATGGAGGATTCGGAAGTCAAGAATATGTACAAGTGTGTCTTTCAAAGTGCTGTCAAAGTATGAGATAGTTTGAACCTCCTCACTATACAGTAACTTCATAGTCTTAGAGTTGCAAGCTTGAAAATCTCCCTGCTAGACTTTACCAGGTCATCAAATTAATCATAACATACTTTAAGGAAATAAGTTTTTCTGCATGTACACGCATTTCATTTTTTATTAATTTGTGGTGACATTTTCTAGCACTAGACCAGTGGTGGAGATTTGAGGAGTTTTGGATAGCCAGAGTTCCTGCAGAATTATGTTAAAGCATCCTTTTGTAACATAGATGGATGCCTTTGCAGATCAATACCAGCAGCAAATTCATGGTGGAAATGAATCCACTTGTGCCTAATGCAGGCCTTGAGTATATGTTTGAAGGGATCATGGATGGGAGCTGGCTTATGTACTACCAGCCTCTGAAGCAGTCTGCACCAGACAGACCATGTTATTACATATTACATCATTAGGACCATTATTACTCCACCATGCAACTGTATTACTGTGCTCCTACCTTCTTCTTGCTGTCTGCTTTGTGTGGTGAGAAGTACTTGTGTGGTCATGGTGAGCTGGCTGAAATAACTTGTCTAGCTAAAATCAAGTTTGTCTTTTTGTCTTTTGGCTGGGTTAGCTGCCAGCTGGATCAGTTCTCAGATCTGGCTCACTGTGTTAGTGCTGGTACAAAGGAGGTGGTGAGAAGGCTGGGACTGGTGTTTTGGGCTGGGTTAAAGTTGTTGTGAAACTGCAGCTGGAGGATTCTTATCCTGCCTCCCCTGGCATTAAAGCAGAGGCTCTCACAGGCTTCCTTGAACCTCAGGTGCCCTATGTGGTCTTTTTTTTTCCTCTACAAAGATGATCTTGTCAATTGCATCAATGACAAATAACAGACAGAAAATACAAGAAGGCCAGGATTTATGAAAAAGCTTAAGTCAATCAAGTTATTTGAAGAGAGAGAAAAGGAAGAGAAGGGAAAAACATCAGTAAGGATGAAAAATTTAGTTTCTTGCTACCAAGCAGTTATTTTAAGATATGTCCTATTAGAGGTACTAGAGCAGCATCTGGCAGGAAACAGCCTAGAATTAATTATTTCTTCATTATAAGTAAAATGAGAAAGTAATAAAGAAAATAAATTGCTAATGTTCTCTTAGAAACAGTTATGTTCCATTGAAGTTGTTTCCATTAAAAGGGTATTTTCATAGTCAGCCAGGAAGAATTAAAGAGGCAGAACGGTAAAGGAAAAAGACCGCGTTTTGTTAAGTATCACTGTTTCACTCTGATTTAGAGAATTTCTCAAACAAAAATGTAAACAGTAACATTCTTTATCTTTCAGGGACTCCAAATATTTCATTTTCAGTAATGAAGCACTTTGGAACTTTCAGCATTTACCTGGCTTTATGTTTAAGAGACCAAATAGAGTGCTGCCTCTGGCTTAACTCGGTGGGAGGGGGAAAAAACAAACAAACAAAAAAAACACAACAAAAGCTTTCATTACAGTGACAGCCAGTTTTTGGAAGTATCACTTTCCTACAAAATCTGAAGACTTCATTCATGTACCTAAATTTGTGGGAGCTTCATAGTGCTAAACATTTCTGATAATCTGGTTAGTACAGCAGCTTGTGGGGTGCAGCTGCGTTTGAAGTAGTCGGAAAATGTACATCCAGAACCTTGGCATTTGCACAGAATGGGTCCTGTGAAAGGAAAAGATGAGTTTGTAACCCACCATTTGGCTGCATGAGAGCTCTCATGTTGTTGATGCGGGAAAAGGTAGGAAGCTATGGTCAGAAACAGAGGGGATGAAGGAGAGTGAGACTGCTTCTTTTAGAGATGATGCAGATCTAGTGCTGTCTTAAGCCACTTATGAAAATGCCCCCTAAATTCCTTCCCAAGTGGGAAGCTTAAGCATAGGCTGAGTGCAATGTGGAATTCAACATCAAGTGCAAATCCTGCCTGAGGATCAGCACACTTAATCTGTCCTCAGGTTTCTGGTGCTGTGGCTGGAAGACTAGAAAGATCTGAACTAGCAGTGACTGCCAGCTGGAATACATCCATGTTGCTGTGCATCCAAGCTGTAGCGCGGTGAATCAGGGCCCTCAGAGTACTGGGGGTGGGATGGAAAATGCTTTCTTGGAGTACAAAATAGGCCAAACTGGAGCTGAAGAAACCTCCTTTGGCTCAGCAGTGCTGACACTGGCTGTAACAGCACTGAACATCCCAAAGGAGGATCAGGGTGTACTGCTCTCTTGTCTTCTCCTTGCACATCTGCTAAATGCTCTCTGATATGGAGAGTGATGGGACTGACATGTATATGTATGGTAAAGAAACTGAGCATGCTTAGTGCAGCTGCCTGGTAAATGTCCACGGTCTCTGTGGTTGTTTTCCTCGTCCTGCAGTGGTAAAAATAAAAGGGTCCAGCCATACAAGCTCTGCTCCTGAAGCCCATGCTAGCAGCTTGTGGGCTTCCTCAGAAGCAAAATAGCATCTCTGATTTTTGTAGGTATAGTTATTGTGCCCCTCTCAGTTGACCTGTAGCTTAAACATTGCAAAAGTTGCTTTCTCTTTGATTCTTACTTCTTAATTCTCTATTATGCTATGTATTTGTGAAGAAAATAACCAAGCTGACTTCCCCCCTGCTGCCCCCCCCATTATTTATAATTTGTTATAAATAATATAAATATTACTTATATTAAAAAAGAAAAAAAAAGGATTTCCTTACCTGCACACATGGAGATCACAGGCTGTTCTGCAATTTTGTGGAAGGCAGCAAAGATGGACAGTAACAGCCTTGCTGAGCTGGGACAGTGGCCCAATACGTCTGAACTTAGTCGCAGTAGGGCCGTCTGTTCAGCAGGAGAAGGCATCCCCGTCCTGGGTAAGAGCGGCTGAGCCTGGAGACTGTTAGGCATTTTGCTGAGGTAAGATACGAGAGCTGAATCAGGCTTAAGAGCTACTCATTAGCTATTTTAAACCCCCCTAAACGTATGTTCTCTAAACCTTGCTCCTTTTTACACTGTTTTGGTTCCTTCCAGACCTGTCCCTGGCTTTTCTCCCTTACCCCATGGCTGAGTAGGGGACCAGTAGCTGGTGGGATGGTGCAGGACACTGGGGGGACAGCGAGCCTGGGGAGGGAGAGCTGCTGGGGCTTCTGAGAGTGTTGCCTTGAAGAGTGTTACCTCACTAGCGCACATACAGAGCAGTGACGGTGTGTTAAAAGCCTGGCTGCAGACATAGTATTTACTTGCTGGTAATAAATAAGTCTGCTGTATAGTAGTTGACTCAATGTATGATACAGTTCCTGTGTTTCTCCTCACCTTTACCTTCTGCCCTTGTGCTCCACCAGTGACTTCATCTCCTCCCAGTTCTGATATTCCAAATTGCTGAGGCACTTCTATGAGCTGCTAAAATTGGTTCATCTAACAAATGATGTGGACCACCCTTTCCTCTCGCATTCTCAAATCATAGTGGTCAGAGAGGTGGGCTGGGAGGTACTAATTTTTGTGCTGGTGGCTAATTCAAAGTCTAATGGCTGTACCAGCTGAGGAACCAAAAGAGAAGGGGAATTTCTACTGTGTGTACGCAACTGCTATAGCTGCGTGTCAATTTTACATTGGAAGAAAAAAGGAGGGGAAAAAAAAAAAGAAAAAGCTAATATTTCCTGGTATTTTAATTAACTGTAAACTTTTCCTGTGAAGCCCTATCCATTGCAACCAAAGCATTTGAGTTTAACCTTAGACCATTGTAAGAAATACTCCCACTGAAAAATACAAAGCTTTTTCAATTTTATTTTAATCTTTGTTTTCTGTAAAAGCTGTAACATGCAGAAAATGCTCACTAAAGCAGCATACTAGAAATCCTTCTTTAACACCCTATTAGGGAAGACCCAAATCCCCTAACTTTCAAGAATTTGCTACTTCTGCAATATGTGGCTGTCCTAGATGCACGTTACAAGAGTTTGTGCCATGCCAAATTCTGATGTGTATCCCTTTGTATTGACTCATACATGGGGAAAAACGGAAAGGAAATCAAAGCAAGAGAAGCCTTGGAGTTGAATCCTTTTACATTATTCTTCATGCACATTTTTGTTGCATGGAACAATGTGGCTGGAAGATTGGAAGAATCAGAGGTTAACTAAATTATTTGAATGCATATATTCAATGCTGGTCACCTGACTATACTAACAAATTGAAAAGGTGGTTTGATAGCTGTCAACTTGTTTTGCTATTGTGCAGCTTAACTGTTACCTTCCTGTATAATGAACATCTATGTATTTGGAAAATAAATCCATCTTGCAAGAAAGATTGTGCAAAAATTGTTCCTATTATACTCCAGTGTATATTGCTGATGTCAAATAAAATACAATTGTGAGAGTTCTTAAACAGTTGTCTTTCTAATTGTGGCCTGAAGCAGGAAGAGGAAGAACCATAACAAACTTCTTTGGTACAGATCCTCCTTGGCTAGTGCTGGGACACTGATGTTGGTTAATGAGACAATCAACCTAATGTTTGCATATGGACAGATGAAGGGATGGGTTTCATCAGTAACAGGATGAATGATAATCTGTTGTGTAATTTATGAGGATGTACTGTTGTCAAGATGTGTCTCACTAGGTTATCCAGCTGAGAGCTAGACAAACTACCTTGCCTCTCACAGCAGCAGAAACAAATAATACTCATAGCAGTGGTGCCCACTTTGTTCTCTCTTTTTTTTTTTTCTTTCCGTGAGATTCTATAACAGTCCTTACTCCTTGCCTTACCTGCCAGCAGGCCGGTTGTCAGCTGCTCTACTTTATTATATGACCAAAAGTGATTTCCTACTATTCTGTTCTTGGGCCTGGTACAGCTCCCATGCATTGGAAGGCAGATTTAAACTTGCAGAAACTGTGTTTCAATGAGGACTGAAAAATACCTAGCAATAAATATGTGTAGGGAGAGATGTATGGAGAAGTCATTTCAGTATGTGCAGTGGCCTGTGCAGGGCGGGGAGTGGGGGCACCCTTATTTCTTTTGCTTAAGGCTGGTCAGGAACATCACGTCTTTTCTGCAGGCTGAGATGAGAGCTGTCAGAATGGCTTACAGTGCTGGAAAGTGCTGTAATTGCTGCTTGCTTCAGGGACAGATTTTGACACCAA
This sequence comes from Chauna torquata, assembly GCA_013399475.1. NCBI lineage: Eukaryota > Metazoa > Chordata > Aves > Anseriformes > Anhimidae > Chauna > Chauna torquata. The sequence continues at coordinate 28,673 of VXAL01011664.1, forward strand.
GAAATCTGCTGGGTTTGACAACCACAGTTATTTCTTAGATTTGGGAGATTCTATGTCCCTTTCTCCTGGCTTCTGTGGGTGTACTGTTCAAGCCTGATGCACAAACTGGTTGTTTGGGCTGCTGCCATTTAGTGCTATATGGCGTGATGCTACCCCACATCACGTTTTATTAATGGCACTTGTATTGATTTGGCAGGTAATTCTGCTGTCAGGCTACTTGTAAGGCCTGCTTAGCATCCTAGGAAAGTTGTTGTTGACTTAAGAGGATGCTGGGATCAGATTTTATGCAAGTCAGAGCTCTGGCTCCTGGCAGTATAAAAGGAATTCAGTCTGCAGACTGAAAGCAATTGGGAACTTTTCTCTGGACTGGTGTAAAGCACCTCCTAAAGTCATCGTTCACAGCTGTGAATGCCTTCATGTGCAGGGCTTGAGTGTGATTCATGTTTCTCGAGAGCACTAGGGTCTGCTCCTGGTAGGCAGGAGCATGAGACTTCTCTTGTAGGTTTGTCTTTGGTCTGGTTTGAAGAAGGGAATTGAGCCTGGGTTTGCTATGTGAATGGGCTGTCTACAGGCCTGTGAAAAACCTGAGACGAGCTGGAAATGGGTGCTCTCAGTTCCCATTAAAATGTTCTACTTTAATACGTAGCACTTTGTCCTTATAAGAGAAAAACCACAACTTTGGACTTGGTTGTTTTTGCCTGCCACTCTTCCCTGCCCTTTTCCTTCTTCCTTTCTGCAGGGCTTGGTCTCACAGACGTATTCTGGGATGCTTTGTTGGAATAGCCCTGAAGAAGAGATGTGTAAGTATGCCATTACTGTAATAAAAAGTCCTGGTCTCAAATCTTGAATATCACTGTTTGTCTACTGAGCAGGCTCTGACCTGGAATATATTAAAGGTAAAAGCAGCTCAGGTCATTTTAGGTCATGTGAGATGATCAGAGTAATGTTGTCCAAGAAACCAACCAGATGACAGCTGCAGATATAAGTAAAAGAACACCTGGGAATAGGGCAGATGTGACCCACATGGCTTTTTGTAGCTTATATGAGGATGACACAGAGACAGGCAGTTGTATTGACTTCACCATGGGAGAGAGCACAGCTGAGTGAGGCTGGAGAAATTCAGGAGAGAGTGAAGGGTTCATCCTAGTGTGAGAGCAGGAAGGAACTGGTTGCAACTTGATGTTACTAGGTGATGAAGATGAAGGCAGGAGCTGACATGGTTAAGCCAGCGAGGTGTAGAGAAATTATATAATGTGATTAAGTTAAACGTTAGAAGGCTGACTTTGTTGGAAAGTGAGGCTGAAGGGTAGTCTTTAAGGGGAGCAGAGGACTTCCCTGTATTGCTGAGCTGGCTTTAATGCTGACGAAAGCCTTTGGACTGGAATTACACTGCTGCCTTGAGGGATGTTGTGAAAGGGATCTTGCTGGAAAGCTAGCAGGCATGAAATTCCTGGAAGAAGGTGCCAAAGGTGTTCTAAGATGGGAAATGTATCCAAGCTTATTCAGTGGTATTTATTTAAATTTTGCTGTGTTTCTTTTATGACTTTTTCTGCTTGGTCTGTGGAGATTTTTACTTTCTGAGCTGAGAAAATTTCACTTCTAACTACAGAAAATTCATTAAAAATGTATTGAAGTATTCTCTTTTTCAGATGACAAGAAGCTGAATAAAGAGCCCCTCGCTCTGAAGTGTCATGCACAACATTAAGAGAGCACGCCAAAACAGCACGAACAACTTGGGTCTACTTGGTGTTGTATCTTTTTTTTTTTTAAACCTGATTACAGACTGAGGTACTTCTTATGTCCTTTTCTTTACTAGGCTAATGGTTAGAACACTTGCCCATAAAAGACCTTCAAAGACTCCTGCCCAGTTTACAATAAGCATATTGATGCACGTTCTCAGATGCCATGAGGTAACCATAACCAGCAGGCCATTATAGCGAAGGAGAAGCCCCATGGGGTCCCTTGAAGCATACTGGAAAGCGTTTTGCTTCAGGAATCTGTCCTGAATCCTGAATGTGCAAAGGTATGTGATTCAGTTGCCAGTTCAGGACATGATTTTGGATACACTTTTCACAGTGTTTCTGGGTTGCTTGTTTGAGGAACACATACACCTAGGGAGCCTTAGTACCAGGTGATGTTGTATGAGGAGTCTGTGTACACAGGTGTCAGAGTGCCTATGTATATTGCTGGATTCAGCCCTCAGTGCTGTTGAGAATAGCAGCTGATAAAAGCAGTTTATGGCCTGTTGCAATATGAGAAGTAGACCAAAGTCAACCAAACAGGTAACTTTCAGGGCCAAGCTTTACACGGGTTGTGTAGACACAGAGCCAGCTACAGGAGCGCTATTTTTCCCGAGGGATGCAACCATCCTGTGAGCTCCACATCAATTTTGTGGCTAAATGCCATAGTGGTTCTGATACTTTGCTCAAGGGGAGACATTGTAAGGGTGGACATAGCCACTCAGAAATGCAGTTAGCTGGAGTATTTTAAATGGGTCTGGTCCTGTCTGAACAATTTTTGTTACTGCATTATAGCAGCTATTTTTGTTGTCATTTTTAAAGTGCAAATGACGTTGATTTCTTTATTTAATCACCTCAATAATGTTATTTTCTTTTGTGGAAACCAATTACTTCTGTCAGATGGTTTGGGCTGGAAGTTGTGCTTGTGGTTTCTCTAAATTTCCAGCTCCTCTAAACATCGTTGTCTTTGTTACGTGATTCATTGTAGGCTATGAAGCAGTGCAGTGCCTTGGAGGCAGAGTGTGTAGGCTCTGCCTGGTATGTTGAGAGCTGCAGGTTGAGAAGTTAGGATTCCTTGGGGCTGCAGAAGCAGGACCCTGACCAGCTTCCCTGGCCAGCACGTGAGAGGAGGTCTGATTCCATGCTCTCCATGCGGCTCTCAGCCTCTTTAAGCAGCTCGATTGTCTGAGAGTTGCTCCTTCTGGAATTAGCCCTCAAACCCCTTTTTAGTATGTTTTAACTTCAGCATAGAAGGTTGAAATAAATATCACCTTTGGAGAGCAAGTCTGATAACTTTTATCTGTGAATTTGAGAAAAGATCATAAGTGTTCATTAATGTAGCCATACAAGTAAGGAAATTGCATGTCTACTCCACTTCTCTAACTATAAGCCTCTTATTCTGTGATTTCAAGAGCCTGGGATCCTGTCAACATCTTGAGCTTTGATAAGGTGCCTCCTCCTGCGCTTTCTGAAGGCTGTTACAGTACTAACTGCTTCTGAAGGCACATAACTCTGAATGGAGGGACTTGGAGGGGAGGAATAAAGGGAAACACCAGGCCTCCTGCTGATATAATGCCTGCAGCCATGCAGAAGGTACTGTTGTTTCACAGCCACCTTTGTGGCAGAGGCTGAGAGCTGTACAGGTGCTAGCAAACTTGCAAGAGCAAGTGGTTTCAGTGAATTACCTGTTGTGTTCTTTGTTTGGTTTTGTTTTTGAGTTGCTGTGAAGCCGTGCAATAGAAACTGTGTGAAAGATTTTGTATATCTCAAAACACTAATTCCTGACAAAAATACTTAGACTTTGCTGTCCCTGGGCTAAGTGCTGGTAGTCTCAGCTTTTAGATGCTGGTCACCCTCAGAGAAATCCAACACCCAAACATAAAGCAGAGTTTAGACCTAAACCCAAGCAGATGCTATTTCATGCTGATACCATTGCAAAAGCCTTTCTTCTTCCTGTAGTTTCTGTAGGAGTTGGGAGGAGGAGAGAAGGACAGGTGACAGGGAAGTAGAGGTGGTCAGTGCATGGGAGGGGGGAAACAATTCTGTTCTAGATAATCTTGGCATAATTTGAATAATATACAAAAAATGTTTGTCAAGATACTTTAAGGTCTTGGTGTCACTAATTTTGTCTTTTTTTTTTTCTCACAAGTGTGTTGTGGAATATAGGTCTTGCTAAAATGTTTAAATTGTTTATGTGAAGACTTGCACTGAACTCCAAATTGGATCCTTGGTTAGGTATCCAGCCTCTGTCTCAGCCTACACTGTTTGTTCGGTCAGAGGGGCAGAAATGTCCTATGGCAGTGACAGGTTACAGGTGCTCAAAGCAAGAGCTGCGGGAGCAGGTCTGAGTACTCCCTTGGGTGAAATGGACTTGTTGTTTCATGCAGTGTGATTTATTGTTACTTTGTTCACATGAAAGTCAAATTCACTGAGTAAATTACCTTATATAATGTGAACATCTCTTACTTCCATTATCATAGGAGCAGGGTGTGCTAAATTGAGCAAATCAACCAAATCATTACTTAATCATGTGCTTAATTCATTGTCATGGATCTTCCCCATGAGTATTGGTTATAACCTTGCAAATGAATGCAGTTGTATTTCCCTAGTAAACACTGTTTCCTTCTCTCAATATTCAGTTAATATTACATTAATGTCTTTAAATTAGGCGCATTCACAAGGAGTTAATTCAGACTACAGATAGATCTGTGTTGTGTTATCATGTTTGTTTAAAGATTTTCTAGGGGAACTTGTATATAATAAAACATTTTGTAGGAGTCATGAAGAAATGAGAGAAGTACAGAAGATATTTGTGCCAGAGCTACTGAAAAGTGAGGTACAGATCCCTGCAGTGGGCAAAGTACAGTCGTCCAAGGCCAAGACGTTTAATCTCAAGTTGTCATCCATCTGTCCTGTCTTCCCCCCTGCCCCCCCCCTTTTTTTTAAGTTAGGCTTTGTCCCATGTACTCTTTCTGTTTCTTTCCTTCTCTGCTTTTCAGTTTCTTCTTTCTTTTGCCCACTGTTTCTCCCGGATCTCTTTTCGTAACTGATTCCCTCAACTAACCTAATAATTGACTTCAGTGGAACTTGAGGGTGTGCCGAAGTGCTCTCCTGAAGAAGGATGCTCTAGTTAATCAGGACTGAAGTTGTCTGTGAAGTAAATAACATTTATGAAGAATTTTCAGAGTTATGAATAAATGCAAGAACACTTTGTTCATGTTTATTTTGTCACAAACGACTTTGTTCATAAATTGTTCAGGCAGATAGATAAACCTCTTTCAGACAGCTGGTGTGGAAGAGAAAAACCCCACTTACATATTTGTTTAGGAGCTTTTGTTGGCATCCCCCAGTGCAGTAGTTTTACTTTGCAGTCCAGTGTTCGGACAGTGAAACAAAGACATAGTTTCATTCCTTTCTTGATTTTGTTTCTTTCTGACTACATCTGTACTAAGAAATTAACACCTAACCTAGTTTCTGGAGTGGTTTTGGCTCTCACCAGTTAGCCAGGTGGTTCCTGGACACAATCTGGGAGTTACTGATGGGAACTTTCTCAATACAGCATCTACTTCACAGGAAGGCAAGAGAACTTAATGGTGTTACTCAGTTCTGTGGCAGCTGGTCTCAGCAGCAGGCTAAGGTCCTGGCCAGGTTTAGTCCAGTAGCATAGGTGCACCAGACTGCAGCAGGGCAGAGGAGAGTTGTCATCTTCCTTAATTAAAGGACTGTAATTTTACCTGGTCGTTAAGCAGGTAAAAGCAGCAAAGGAGCTTCTTTGCACTGAACTGTGAACATATGGAGGGATGCTGCAAACTGTGTTTGTTGAAAGGAGACTTTTTAAGAAGCAGTTGCATAGGACTACCCCACAAGGTTATAATTAATAGTTCTAGCTGAAGGTTAAACTTAACTACCATTAATGGCATAGAATGCCATTAATACCTGTATTTCAAAAAGAAATGACATGCGTTACTGCAATTTGGTCTTTTGCAAATGTATTTTGTTGTCTAGGAAATAACCCTACGACATTCCCTCAATAAAGCCATTTAGCATCTCAGACATCACATATAAATGATCTTGCTTGTGCCATCACATGTGAACTTCACAGCCTGTGATCACATCCAAGTGGCAGCGTACAAATAAATCACCTAAGACATACCTCAAATTATTCCACTGGGTCTAAGATAAAGTGACAGCTCCATGAATCATCAGCCACATGGCTGAAGCATTTGTATTCTGGATATACTCTGCACTCCCTATAGTCTTTCAGGTCTGACAGCAGACAGGCAATCCTTCTGGCCCTTGTGTGCAGGTGGCTGATTTCACTGCCTTCTTGCAGATCGCTTGTGTCCATGTCGTAGTCATTAAACTTAAAGGAAGAACTGGAGTTGTTTGGATCTGAAATGTTTCATAGAGCTTACTTTGACCAAGAAAGATGTTATCAAAAATGAAATTATCACAGATTTTTATTTTCAATTATAATGTTTAGGTTTCTTCTGTGTTAAAGAAGTTTACCTTGAAAACAGACACTCAAAAACAAAGCTAAAATGGTTAGGTTTACCTGTCAACAAAACCAAGGTTTTCATATTTTCTATTAAAAAGTGGGAGTTTTGTCCAGTTCTGATAGAAAAAGATTGGTAAAATAGCCACTGGGTAAGGAAGTGCATGCCATGTTTTAATTAACTTTAATTACTTGTTCTAATGAAAGAATTTCAAGTGAGGGGTAGCATCAGCTTTTAGACTCGCATTTTTAGTACTGGTGATAGAGAAAGTGGTGGAGAAAGATAACATTCAAAATGTAATAAAAAGAAGATGCCTGAATCAAGCACAATTGTTCTACTCTGCTGACCACCTGCACAGGTCTGTGGTCTGTACTGCGGAGACAATATGACTGTATCCTGCTTTCCTTGAGATGCAGAAAGCATGGGAGAGAGTTCAGGTAAACAAGAATGGTTCCTGGTATAATCATACCCAGGTGAAGAGCTTCAGCTCGACCTAAGGGTGTTTTCTTCCTCTGTAGTAGATAGACCTGGGTCTGAGTTGCAGTCACCTTTGATTAAAGTCAAGGAATGGGATTGTGTAAGCCAGTATAATCTGTATGTTCTTTGTTGCCTGTAATAGACTGATTTATTATTATTATTATTATTATTATTTTTAAATAGTTGAATAGCTCTGCCTGGTATTGAGCGTTCTCTTCCTGACCAGCACCGAAACAAAGTTTAGGCATGTAAGCAGTGACTCTAAACAGAAGTATATACCTCATATGCTTGGCTGAGTCAAAAGCTTGGATAAATTTGGGAGTAAACCCGTACAAGTAATATATAATTATAGATCAATTGCCAGACCTTTGAACTGCCTGATACTTTTCAATATAATGACAGTGATATTTCCAGCAATGAAAGACTAATTCCACAGAAGTATCAGGCATGAATCTCCATGGTTTTTTTTAGGAGTTCTATATTTTGTAGGTCTGTCCTTCTGAGTAGATCTAACATATCCAGTATGCTTGGTACTGCAGGTGTCAATACTTGTTCTTAATAATAGACAATAATTTAACTTTGGAGGAGATATGGACTGATAAATGTAGAATGACATTCTGGCTAAAGAATTGCATTCTTACGTGATGCTAGAGAAAAGAATTAATCAGCTTTAATGGCAAATTAACAATGGAGAAATAGCATATCTTGGAAAGTCAAAATTTTACAGTATTTTTTTATATTCAAGACAAAATTTAGAGCCAAGGAACTAAAAAAAAAAAAAAAAAAATCATGGAATGGCAAGAAGTGTGATAAAATGTGAAGAAATAGGACCATAAAAGTTACCTCAGCTGGAGCTAACATTTTGTAGTCTGAACTGAATAGCAAGCATAGCTATAACACTATTGCAATGCACTGAAAATATGTTAGTTCCCATCTGGAAAGTTGCAGTGATTGCACTTTTTAAAAATTTCCTTCTAACAAGAAGCAATTTTGCAATCTCAGCTCTGGCAGAAATTATCAAGATGAAATGCTTCTTTACCTTTACTTAAATGATACATTATGCAAATTGAAAACAGCAATTTAAGGAAACAATTACATAAAGAGAACAGCTTTTCTGATTCTTGAACAGGAAATGTTAAGGGATAAAAAAAGCCAACCCTAAATGCTGTTGACTTCAAGCTATTATAGGAAATAAAGCTTGATACCTTTCTTCATTTCAGGATACCATTTCTTCATTCCTGGCTCAGCAATCGCCAATAAAGACAGTCTACGTATAACATCCCTGATGTGAGGCCTTTTAAAAGCTGAGAACAAATAAGTGAAGTTGTACTCCTACTGAAAACTTAAGAAGTGAAGATAATGCTATTGAAAAGGTGTAGCTGTAGCAAACAAATTCCTTCAAGGGCAGAACTGAAAGCAGACTCTTATTCTGACTTAAATTACCTTTTTACATTTATCAGCTTCTAGAGGATTCACAGCTCTTTGCTAATAGTGTAGTAATAACAGTGTAATAACAGCCTGGTGCTCGCTGATCATGTGCCTGTTGGTGAGATTCCTGCTGAACAGTGGAAGTCCTTCTGGCATTGGAAAGACTGCGTGGAGTAGCTCTGGCCCCGTTAGGGCCTTGTGTGGCTGCTGGCACTGACGATGGCTGGGACTGCACAGGACCTTCCTAATTTCTTCCTTGAGGAAGCCTCTCTGCATGTTCGATAAAACTGTGACTTGTCCCAGGATCTGTTATCTCCAAGTAGAAAAGGTTGGAAGATAGCTGGAAGTGAACAGCAGGCAAAAACCACTCATTTTCAAGAAATGTCCCAGTTGTCCAGGGCAGTTTCCAAAATACTCACTCCTCAGGATGCTTTACATCTGGAGACAAGATAGAAACCTCTCCAACTTGGAAGCAGCCTCAGCCTGAGGAAGGTGCAAGTGTGTGTTTTTCCCTCACAATATATCTGTGTCAGGCCTTAAAACTGAGAAGATGGTCAGTGCCTCTATGACTGGGGAAAAAATGAACGTTCAGGTGGGGACGATACTGTGCCCCACTTCAGGAATCCGGTGTGTGCACTGATGCAGCCGGTTGTGCTTTTTTGTGATTTTAAGCATGTGTTTACGTCATGGTGACTTCATACTCTCCCTTGATCTTCTGTATGTAGATTAGCTTTTGGTCTTCTACTTTTTGACTAGCAACTCAAACTCATGAGTTGACATTCACACAGTGAGGGAGACCTTTGACTTGGGAAAAACCTGCTAGTTGGTGTTGTGTTCCAGCACAGGAATCTCTGGGGACTTTGGGGAGTCTTTGGCATTGGCTTTTCTTTTTAAATAACCTATGTCAGAAATGTTCTAGTGTTCTTGATCCTGCCTAGGATATAAGCCTGGATTAGGTGATCTCTTAAAGTTCATTCTTGAGGAAAAATCAGGTGTATTTCCTTTATTCAGAGGAAAAAAAAAAAGAATCAAGTTTATTATTTTGATTGATATATATCTTTTTTAATATAGTTCCCTATCTTTCTCTACTGTTTACATCTTTGTTATAAGGACTACTGCTAGTATATCTTTATTGCACAGTGTGACTTGATGACTGGTGGGTTATAAGCCTAACCATTTTCTAATCCTGTTCAGACTCTGTGTCTGTAAATTCAGTTTTCTTAGGTAAAAATGGAAAGTTAGATGATTGGTATGCAAACAGATCAAAATAGGTTTTGTTTTTTTTTTTTAGTATCAAAAAGTTATTTTTGCAAGAGCTTTTTTTAGACTATGATGCTCTACGCGTTGCCTTTAGTTTTTAACTGTGCTGCAGCTCAGCTTTACTTCATTGAAGAAGTATGTCTGATGTAGTGGAGAGTGGTGTGACTGAAACAGTATCACCTATATAGGCAATTCAAATGACGTTCTCCATTCTCTTCAAGAGAGGCAGCTAAGAAAGTTCCTGCTCCTCTCATTTTGCCAGCCCTCCACCAGCATGCCTTTCTGAATGCTTGTGTCATCGGTAGGGTGAGAGAGAGGGCTGTGATGTTAGGCACATTGTGATATCAGAGAAGCACAGCTTGCGGATGCATTAACCGAAGCAGTGTGTTACAGTAAAAAATGAATATGAATGGTATGAATATTTGGGGGTAGGGAACAAGCCTGGACCCTGTCAGCTCAAAAAAGACAGCTATGGTGTTCTGAGGCTGTTAATTGCCTACTGTCATCACTAATGACATCACTACATACTGGGGAAAGGGACAAGAAGAGGTTGGGTGCATTAGCGTCATATGTTCTTGGAAATATGTTTAACTGCTGTACAAACAGTAATGTTTTTAGTCAGGATTGTGTTTATTTTTATAAGACATATTATTTAGGGTTGTGTATGTGTAGACTTTATTTAGGGTTAGGTGCCAAATCTTCTCGATAGATGCTGCAAGTTGATTTTTACTAGATAGATGTTTGCATATAATTATCTGTTCTTTGGTCTTCCCCCTCCCTGTTTCCTAATATTATAATTCGTTGTTTCCATCATTGGACATACCTTTGTATAGAGAGGTAGTATGGTAAGCACTGAAAACACAGTAAAAGATCAGGTAATAGAAAACATCCTTGGATTGAATTAACATGTCAGTTCTCTTTAAATTTTGTGAGAACAAAAGTAAGCCTATAATTAAGATGTTCAATTTGCAGACTAAACTATGAGAGACAATGAGTGAAGAAAACTGATCTGAAGACAAAATTGAACTAAGAAGCTCCTAAAATGATGTGATGATAATGCCTGTGATTTTTCTTAAGGAAAGAAAGAAGGATCGTATCAGGAATTTGGGATCCAAAATTTTGTGGAAAAGATCTCCAGAAATTTTTAAGTGAAAAACCCTGTCAGAAAGAATTTGGGGAAGTATGTATAGTGCCTTCAAACAGTCAAAGGGCTGAGGATTTAAGCAAAGTGCCTTGGACTTGTGTAATTTCTGAGAGTCAAAATTTGTGGGTGATGATAATGGAGAAAGCACAATAAAGGGTGCTGTGATATCTTAGTGAAGCAAGGAGCAGGCAATGTGGCTTCATGAAGGACCATGCAAAATTGCAGGGGAGGACCTTCAGCCACAGGCAGAAAATAAAGAAGACATTTGCAAGAATATTAAAGGCACTATTAAAGCTGGTGTAGAAAACATAGGAGTAATAATGAATTGGATTGGCTAAAACTAATCAGTTGTTAAAAGGATTTACTAGCTGGACAAGGGTAATAAGGAAAGGAAATGAGTAAAGTAGGTCCATTAATTATTAGGAAGCTAATGGGTCAGAAAAAATAGCTGAGAATTCAGGATCTGTAATAAAAATAAAGATAATAAAAAAAGGATATAGCTTTATAAAAACAGCCTGTTTAAAATCAGCTTATCCATTTCTACGTTTCCAACAGAAAAATCAAATGGATTTATAAAAAAATCAACAAGAAAATAACACGATATTTTGAATTTTTAAAATAGCTTAGAGGCAGTAAGTAACAAAATTGTAGATTTGAACAGGATTTATATTGAACAGGAAGATATCCTTGCTTGTGTGTGTTCCACCTCTGATTGAGAAACTGTAATTGTGCTAGGATCATGTTGTACCTGAGCTAAAAACTCTGCTGGGACATGAGCTGCCTGTTGAAATGGTGGTCTGTTACTGGAAGGGTTCCTTCTGGCACTTACCCTGTGAACGCTACCTTCTTTGAAATGTATGTGATGCAGGGTTGTGTGAATTACGAAACCTGTTTGAAACAGGCTCCTTTCAAGACGTTGGTGGAGGAATGGCTGACTGGCATCTCTCTGAGACTTGGGTGGGAGCTAGATGCTGAACTAGGTTGAGAGGTTGAAGCAAACGTGCAGAAGAGTACGAGGATGCCAGTGCAGATTTTGGGGGTATCAAAGGGATTTGAGCACGTCCAAGTTTTGAGGGTTGCTGAGTGCCATTATGTTAAGAAAAGTTGGGTTGGCTGAGTCCTGTTGTTGGGTCTGTCTACCTCTTCTTCAGTACATCCAACCTTTAGTTCAGATCAGTAATTTCCAACACATCAAGAGCTGTTAACCTGACTTTGCAGCATTCACTTAAAACCAGACAACAAACAAACAAACTGTAAGCTCTTTCAGTAGACTTCATTTCATTAGTGGGGGATGTCTGGTGAGAGATCCGTGGGGCCAGAAGTAGCATAATCACCTTAACACCGATTGCTTCCATCTAGCTGTAACCCCAGGGCCCGTATCTCGGTCATGCGGTGCATATGGAAAGGTAGACTTTGACCCCAAAACCTTACAGGTTATTCACTACTTTTTTTTTTTTCCCCATTATTATGTTATCTTTTCTTCTGTAAGCTATTCCTCATTCTTAATTTTCACTACAGTGCGGCAGTTTTCTGTTCTGCAGCGCCATGCCAGCCCTTCCTCTCTCCTGTCCTGTGCATGTCAGTGCTCCATGTGTGTATGTAGTGCTCCTATCAGTGTGTGATCTCTTTCTTCCCCTTCTTCATGCTGTGTACCCCCCATAGTCTAGTCAGATGCAAGCTGATCATAGAAATCTTTATGTTCCTTTGTTTGAAGCACCTTGGCAGAGTTATCTGCTTTTTTCTTTCTGCCTGACAATTATGTTCATTGCTTTGTCATCCCAGTCAGTGGGAGTACAAGAACTAGCAACATCCTGGCATTCTTGTTGAAAGCACACACTAGATAGCTTTTCCTGTCACGATGTTCAAAGCAAACATCTACTGCAATGCAGCTGTTTGAGCTCTGCCTGCTCTTGGTACTATTTTTGTTTGCAGTTCAATACGTTTTCTTAAACCTCTTTTTGTAAACGCAGATACATGCTGCAAGCTGATAGCTATTCAGGGAGAAGCATAATCCCTAGGAGCTGCCTGCCTTGGCAAACATGCATATGTTTTTCAGTGTGTCAACAGGCAGTTGTTCAAGTAGTGTTTGTTTCCTCAGTTTGTATTAGTCTGGCCCAACGCTTGGATAATCCTTTCATTTGCCTTCACCTAAGGAGGCTGTATGAATATCCAGAATGGTGAATTCAGCTGTAGATCCATGCAGCCCCAGGTCAAATGATTTGTAGTTATTCAACCTCTTATGCTCTGTTAAGATTATATTAGAATATTAATGATTCCAAGATGAGGATCATACAATTGATATTACTCCCATGAGCAATCCCATACTTAGTAAAACTAGGTGCTGACATTCCACAGACAGTATTTTGCTACTTGTCATTAGCTCTTATTTCCTATTCCCCTGCCACAGTGCATTCCTGCCTCGGTGCAACAGCTTGTCTCCACATCCTCAGGAGAAAAGCTACTGCTCTGCTGTTTTCCCCAGCCAAGATCATTTCAAATTAAAGCATCTTGCTATATGCACACCCAGGGCCTCATCTGTAATCATCCTTCAAATCTGCAATTTATTCTGTAATTAATTTGTAACTTTGTGGCTCATGCAGGGTGTGAATGGTTCAGTTCTTCATGCAAAATGGTCTGCTGATTTGTGAGTGGTCTGAAATATTTTTTGTTGGGAATATTTTTTTATTTTATCATTACAATAGCGAGAGAATATTCAGAAGGTGCTTTTCTTGTCTTAGCCAAGTTATAAACACAGGCGGGTAAGAGTTCTCTACCTCTTTCACTGCTACAATGGATCTTTTCATATCATGTCTGGAAGTGTTTTTCTGAACCGAAGTAGCTGTTAGAGTACTTAAAATACTTAGACAGTATGACTATAAATAAGCGCTGTAGTCTGGTAAGGAATGATTGCATATTTGATACCTGGATTTCTTCCATTAAGGTATCTACTAGTGGTGGGGTCTATCAGTTGAATCTTTGACAATATTGGTACCAAAACAAATATTGCAGTTTAACCAAGTATTATAATACTCATACTTTTTTTTTTTTTTTGGGAGGCTGTGGGTCTCTCCTCCCTCCCTACTACACTAGGGTCATGCATGCAGCTGACGAGAAATTGCTGGTAGCTAAGACTTCACCCCAAGGAGCAGTGCAATGCCCTGACATGCTTGCGCCTTTCCCTCTGCACTAAGTTATATTTTCTCCTACTTATTACAGGTGTTTTTTCCACACAGTCCCCTCTGGGGGTCAGCCATGCACAGAGCACTCTGCTGCGTTTTGCATTTTGCTGGGGAGAATATGGGAAGGTGCAGGTTATGAGAGGGGAAAATGTGAGAAGCTCACAAAGTGCAGGGCGCTCTGCAATATGCCTTTTATGTATTGCTTGGTCAGATCATTCTGCCAGCCAACATTAAGAAGCACAGGTGGTGGGAAAGATCTTACAGGTTTAGAAGTCTTCCTCTTCAATAAGAGGAGGAGCTTGCAGAGGGAAGAGAGGTTTAGGGTTTTGATTTGGGGGGGGGGCTTGGGTGTGGGAGGGAGAGAGGAAAATAAAAGCAAAGGAGACTTTCTTTTGAAGGGTCTAGAGGCCTTGTGCTCCCATCTAAAGAAGGTTTTCTTGTGTTGACATTAAGAGGAATTGATCTGATCCCTTACTTTTGGTGAAAAGTGAGACAGTTGGAGATTTCTAATTCAAGTAGCTGTGGTAGTCACTGAGTTGACTGGTGGGAGGCGTGGACAAGACATCCCTACTGCTATCCCCTTTTTTTCTTGGCTGGTACTATAGCCCATGCTGGTAGCATTATCCTGCCAGTGGGAAGAAATGTGGGGGAAGGAAGGTGGAGGCAGAACCTGGGCCAGATAACCCACGCCTGTTGTCATAGAGAGCCCAGCAGTGTCTATCCCTAACAACTCTGGAGTAACACTACTGCAACAGTAGTACGCCATCTCTCTGAACATGGCTCTTTCAATGGCTTTGGCTGTGTTTGCAAAGCTCTGGTATCTTAAAGAGCACAAACATCTAGTTTGTCTCTTTGTTTTCCCTTAGTATTCACAGTTTGCTCTGGGCACTTGCAGCGTTTAGGAAGAATATCAGTCTGATTTGTTGCCTGCAAGAGAGTCTAATTAAAACAAGAGAGCAGGATGGGAAGTGATGACACACAGTGCAGCTGAGCTGCTCCCAAAGCTGAACATGGCAGCTGTGGTTTTCGTCATTTGCAAAACCTCAGCCAACACGTTGGCCCACAGAGTTAAAATAAATGTCTAATTACGTTGTTTAATCATTTCAGTTCCAAATTCATGCTCGCAAAGTACTGCAAAAGATAGGAGAGAAACAGTGTGAGAGCTGTGATCACGATGGTGGCCTGCCAATAAATTAGAAACCACGATGCTTTTTCTGAGTCAGATTCCTTCCTTCCCCTGGCCGGTGGTCAGGCTGCAGAAGGGCTGTGTGTGTCTGGACCAGGCTGAAGCCCTCTCCCCATCCCTGTCACTCAGCAGTGACTCACAGCACTGTTTGTCAGCATGATGCTAATTAGCTGCCGAGCAGTGAAGTACTGCTAGTGCTAAGAGAAAAGACAGGAAAAGACTTCAAAGGTGTTTGCCATGTTCTTTTTATTCTTAATCATATTGTGAAGCTATAAAAGAAATATCTAATCACTGCCACCCTGATCCAATAATTTGTTGTGTGGGGGGAGACGTTGCTCCGGGATATTTTGCGGTAGGGTGGTTTTGAGTTTCTTCTTTGCTTTCTGAGAGGGAGCAAATGTGAATCGCCTCATTAAGTCTGATGGCTAAACGTGGGCAGGGTGGAACCAGTGTGTCAAGTGGAGGGACTGAGAGCCCCGCATCAGAGCAGTCTCCTGGGGAGGTGAAACGTGTTAGGTCTAAGTCCAATTTGGGGCACAGGGAGCCCCTTTTCACCCACAGCCTAAGCAAATGCTCAGAATAAAATGATAAGGACAATTAGTGCTTAAGTCTCTCTGCAGCTGTAGCCCACACCCACCAAATTATTTGCCAGTAAAGAAATTAATACATCTAGATTAATGGGCCCACTCTGTACAAATGTTGTATATTTGTTAAGCTGTTTGTGAATCAACAGTTCATCTAAATTATTGTTACAAAGAGCACTAGGAATAGGTGAGTTTACACACTGGTCATTTACATTTACTTAAGCAGTGACCCACTATAAATGCAGCATGTTATCCTTAATTTGCCATTCTTCAAATAGCTCAATTGCAGATGATTGTTGAAAACAATGTCAAAATTAGGAGAAAATGTCCTTATGAAAAATATTTCTCATTTTCATCTAAGCTTATTTGTATTCTCTTTTCCACATGCTAAAGGTCTTCCTTTCCCCAGTCAGGGAAAATCTGCACAACATGAATGAAGGTTACTAAAATAGTCAGTGCCTCACTTACTATTTACCTATGTGACGAAGCGAACATTCCTGAACTGTTCAGGGAATACTTACGATCAACAGTTTACAGTCATCAAAATCATGATTAATGCCCAAAAAAATTGTGACTGCAGGTGATGAACTTGGTGAACTCTCTTGAGAACACAATTTTGTTGAATTTTGGTTCCCACAAACTAAATCTCATGTTTGTCATATCTATATTAAGACCTTCTCTGTTCCAAAGTAGAAGTAATAAGAGGGGAAAATGAAACCTTGAGCACCAAGAAGGCAGGCCTATTCAGAATCCAAAGTCTGGGCTTTTTTAATGACACAATTTTTTATTCCAAAGGGATTTAATGTAATGAGATATTAATTTTTGCAATGAGAAACTGGCTGGAGAGGAAAGAGAGTTGTGCGCAGGGTTCAGTGTCAGTTTGCTGCTGATGTCTGTTTAGCTAACATAATTTTGATACTTACAAACGGTGACTGCATACCACAGTCAACTGGAAAGCCAATTAATTTCTTAAGAATTCTTTTGGAGCTTGTGGTCAGTCAACTGTACTCTCCTTTTTCCAGTCAAGGCTTTCCCATTTTAATTATGTTTCTTCCCCAAAGTGATGCCTTTTGTAATTAGTCTTACCTTTCTCTCAATAACATACTTCAAATCTCTAGAGCCTTTGATGCAACACTTTAAGATGTTACAAAGCTCTTTCACTTCACAATCCCAGAATTCATTTACAGGTTAGACAAATGAGGGCCATGTGCACACTTTGGACGTGCAGTGGTTGTTATTAGGGTCCATGTTGGAGTTTTTGCTTTTCTTGCTGCTGGCCACTGCACCTATCTTCCAAGCATGTCTATGTCTATTGCGTTTTGTCACAGGGAGGGATGAAAGGCTTTTCAAGCAATGTTTCTAAACAAAATGAGGAAATGTGTCACAGTCATATTACTGAAGAGAAGTCTAAAAGACTAATATTGAAATAATCAGGAGACAAAGCCTGGGTGGTAGTGGTGGGGAATAATTCCCTGCCAACAGAGGCACAAAGCATTGCAATAATAAGGAATACTGAAAGTTTAAATGAAACCCTTGGCAATTAGAAATCCTTCATACAGTGGGCAACTCCATTCGAGCTGTTATTACTCAAGATTAGCATCACCTGAAGACTAAAACATTTTTCTCTACACACATTTTTCAAGAACCTTTGAATTGTTAAATCAAAGCTTGTTTTTCAACCATTTAATCTCAGAGCCCTACAAAAAGACTTTCTGGAAAGCCTACGTAGAATCAAAAGTAGGTTTCATTGTTTCATTTCTTTTGTTCTCGTCTGATCCTGTAGGAGGGGTTTAATGTGATTATTACCTAGAAATCTCAGTGCCCATCTGAGAGTGGTAAGAATAAAAATGAGTGATTTTTTGTTGTTGTTGTATGATATTTTGTTCTCTTAACCTGGAGGTAGCATAGATTAGAATTCGATAAAATGCACAAATTAGAACAAAATGAAATTACAATGTTCAGCTACCCTAGGGTTTCTAAACCTTGCTGGTCCTTTTGCTTTTTTTTTGCACACGCACATTTTTGTTCATTGTGTGACTCTATTCTCACAGGTATTTCAGGTTTTATTCTGGTCTGTTTGCTTAAACTGTACAATCCAAGTACCAGCCTTGGTTCCTTTGTATCTTGGACATCATTTTTGTATCATCCAAAGAAAATCTAAAAAGGTATTTTAGTTTTCACACCTTATTGTATTCATTTTCAACAAAAAGAGCAAAATGACTCCTAGATTTTGTGGCGAGGGTGGAATCAATGCAATTACTGAGTTATAAAAGGATATTAAAACATACCATGATAGGTGCTGCTCACTAAAATCCCTGATCTGATCCCCAGCTAATAAGAAGTTGAAGGGAACTGAAAAAAAATTCTAACCATACTTTTCTGAATGTGAGTTTCCACATGGGTGCATGCAGGAAGGGCATTAATCAACACACCACATGCTGGTCCTCCATTAGTGTGAATGCACTTTCTGAATTTTGAAGGCTAGGGTTTTCCTCTCTCCATTGTAATTAGAAGGACCAGAGGCATTGTGAGGCTGATACAGTAGGATGTTGTGCTGTGGTGCATAACTAGATGCATGGCTAGAAAGCTGTGTTCACCAGGTTGCAGCTCATCTCTCTGCTCCATGAGGGCATGTTTCTTATCAGATGCAATAAGCATGAAGCTGCTAGACCTGAGATTTCATTCTGCCACAGGGCCCAGAAAGATAACCTCACTTCCCAATGACAGCCATCTGCTTTCACCCTCTGATGTTTCTGCAAGGGACGACCATAGTCAAGCTCACACAATGTATGCACTGAAAAAATACTTCATCTAAATCTGTGTAGACATTAAATTTTTAAGCTGAATATTATCCTGTTTTTTCAAACATCTTGTTAAGCAATGGATATGTTCATGTTCCTGCAATTCCAGAGGAGTATGACCTTGTCAGCATGGCAATGGGGCATCCTTCAAGCACCACAACAGCAAAGGGTGAGATTTTTCAAGGCAAGTACAGAATTAAGGTAGCAAAAGAGACATTGAAATCTGTTACCATAAGGACAGCTTTTGTCTGCTTCACAATCCATGATTGAAAATGGTGTGGATCATTTTTCTTTTGGAAGAGGCTGCAGAACAGTGGGAATGGAGAATGAAAAACAAACAAAAAAACAGATAGTAGTATATGCAGGCTTCTTTTACACCAGCCTAGATAATCCTGTTGCCCTTAATACAGCTTTCTGCTGCTGAAAGAAAAACAAATATTCCTCTCCTACTTTTCACTGAAAAATTTTAAAAAATGACATAGAGACTTCTGAGTTCATGCAAGATCTTGATATCCAGAGCATCTCCGGATGAGTCTGCGTCTTCAGTGAAACTGTAAGCTACCTCACATCATTTCCATTCCAGTTTTAAAAATTCCCCTCCTGGGGATGGCCACTGGCTCTCCTGGCTCAGCATGTCGTGCAGCTACTGAGTCTACTTCAAGCTTAAGTGTGTGTTTACATAGCTAAGTCAGGCACTCTGCAAAGGAAATGCTCAACTGAAAACCAGGCAGGAGGCTGCCATAGGTGGATGCAGTATTTCTCCTTGAAATCCGTCACCCTCTTCAAAGGGAAATTGCCGCAGAGCTGCCATCTTCTAGCTGCTTTTTCATCAGTGCCACAGAGGTGGTGGTTGGAAGTTGAACGTTCAACTTAAAACACTTACGTGGTAGTGACTTTAGATGTTCCTTGCTTAGGTTCTTAAGCGAAAACAAAACAATTTGGGAGCATTAGCATGGCAGCTGTGAGATGTGCAACTCGTCAGTGTAAAGGTTGGGTAATTTCACAATGGGGACACCAGTACTGGTTTGGATCTAGATACAATATGGACTTAATTGCCTAGAAATTAGGCTTTGCAGCACCCAGCTCGATCCTAGAAACCAGTAAGATCTTTTAAAGAAAGCCACACTATTGGATAAAGAATAATCTGGGTTATAGCAGCAGACTTTAGAAATTTCACTGTCTTGCTTTCGTCTATCTTATTTAAATAATAGCCAAACTTAAATGGATGAAATTACAAAATTTTGAACAAAATTCAAGTGTAATTAGTAATACCACTATGAATTTTCTAAATACATTGCTGACTTGAATACCAACTAAATATTTTCAATTTATTTTTTCCAGAATTGTATAACCTTGGATAGTTTTATTTTATTTAGAAACATTTTTCATTCTTCAGTACTCAGTGAAGCCGTGACCATGGAGCATAGTATAGCTTTGATTAGTCTATTTAGCAAGTTTTCTATTTCAAGGTTCAGGAGCCTTAAAATTATGGATGAACTGTCTGAAATTATATGCAAGTCTTCTGTAGAATGCCTGCCTTTATGAACTCCTCCTACTTTGTGTTTCTTTAACATCATTTGTTATTTAAAACATAGTTTGTCCTGTTTTATTTAGATGCTTGAATTGCATGTTACAGTAGCAATAACACACTCCAGGTAATTCATTTCCAGCTGCGCTTCACTTGGCTTGAGTGCTTAAAAAGCCATTTGGCTTTCTGTCTTGTACCTTGTAATGCCCCCTGCAGTGTGCAATGACCATTCAGGAAATTCACTGCTTGTCATGGCCTATTGGTTTAATTTAAAAAGCTAAATTTGGAGACTCCACCTGTTCTGCTTTCAGCTTTTTTCTATGTAAAGCTGTCCTACAATGGGAAATTGACAAGGGAATTCAACATCCCAGAAAAAGCAGCATTAATATAGTGAGAAGAGAGAATAAAAATACTTGGTGTCATACTTGGTGAAATGTAGCATGGATATAAATTCAAAGCATGCCAAGGACTCTAAAAAATCCCAGCTGTGTAGTATTTGTGGAGACATCCAATGGCAGCGATGTAAACACAGTGATTCAAGAACATCCTAAGTCTCACTATAGCACTTTGCCTTCAAGACAGACTCCAAATCCCTTTTGGTGATAGATCTTGGCTAGATAAGCTCATAGGTATCCCCTAGGTATCCCATGATCAGTCCCTGGGGAGAATGATGAGTCAACAAAGAGTCCCACTCAGCAATGGGCATAGACGGTCTCATTCTATTTATTTAGGCCCTTGCTTCATCTGGCATCACAAAGGAATGTATTTAAGTTGAGAGCTGATATCTACCACAGAGGAAAGCTGGTTGGTAGGAAAGCACATAACAGCTAAGGATGGACGCAGTTGATATCTAAAGGGTTGGAAGTCAGTATGAGCTTGCACTGTGAGCTGACTCTAGATTGCAAAGATCTGTGAGATGCTGGATCTAGATTATCGCATGTGGGTCTCCTCATGGTTTATCACTGCTTACTCTTGGCAGAACAGCTTCCAATTCATTTGAACGGCAATTTCCCTCACAACATCCTCCAAAGTACCATGTAGATATAAGTTTATGTACGGAAACCGAAATGTGGACATTTATAGGGTGCACCTATCAGATAGGATGTGGTGATAGAATCTTGTTTCTGGGAAAAGATGCAGTTTGCATGTAAAGGTTCAGTCATGCCAGTAGGACGAGGGACATCTAGGTTAGATACTTTCAGCAGTGTGAAGGGTTTCAAATCTGTCCTCTCCCAGGGAAATACCTTCCTGGGAGTGCCACAGAGTTAGGTAAGATGTCACTTCTGTTAGAGCTGTGTCTTTGTGCAGGTACAAATTAAAAGTTTATGGATTCCAGAGCAGAAAGAAGGGAACAGTGTGACTTTTGGCATACCTACTCAGTGTTTTGCGAGTAGAAGTGAGCTGTCTCTCTCCAGGCTTCACGCTGGCTGGAAGTGAGCCAGCTCTAAGCCAAAGCTGTGTAGCTCTGGATAGCACATTGCTAATGCTAAGCTAGTAAGTAATCCGAAGGGCAGGATTTATTAGATTGGGTCCACTGCCACTCCAGGGCAACTAGACAATATCCAACCCACTGACAGAACAAGCAGGCACACTGGTTGAAGAATGAAGGCACTCAGATTTGGGGTGTCAGGAGAATGCGTTGGGTTCCAGTCAGCAAGCTTATTTTTGGGTTTGTATCTGTTCTCCTTCATCTGTGTTGTGCATATCATACAGAGTTTGGATTGATCACAGCATGAACGAAGCCACGCTGTGGCAATAAACACTTTGAGCTTCCCTTTTTGCTGTTCATGGTGAGACCACTATTGAGCTTTCAAGTATTTATAGCTTTATAAGTTAATTACTTATCTCCAGGTCACATTACACACTGTACATTGACTGTGAATTGATTTTTGCTCATTGTGTAACCCTAACTTTATAAAATAAAGCTATTGCAGAGTTAAGACCTTGAGTCTTCACTAAGAGGTAGCTCATACAGTGCATCACCTTATTTCTCCTTTGCGATCAACTGAGGACATGAAATTATTGTATATTTAGTAGGAATTTTCATTTGCAGATTTTTTTTCTTTTAGACTTACACATTTTTGTAAAACAGCAGAAATCCTAACATGTAAAAGATTAATTTGTGCTTTTCATTTCAAATTGTCTGAGCATTAACATTCCATAAATAGCCCAATTTTCCCTTTGAGTTGATAAGTAGTCAAATACTTCCACTAAGGACATTTTTACTTTATCATCCAGAATGTGAACATACTTAAATTTGACTGGCAATTATTGGTGGTGAATGGAAGTTAAATATATGAGTGTTTGCCCAATTTAGTTTGGTTAATCTGATCTTCAGTAGTACTAAGTAATTGCTTGAGCAGTCATCAAGACAGAAGGCTCGTGACAGGCTTATAGGCTCATATACTGCTGTAGTATACTAATTTATGCTGCAACAGCATCATACACCGAGAACCGAGACAAGATTCCAGCCTCTGAACTCAGGAACTTCAAAATGCTATTTATTTCTATTAGGGAACTCTAAGAAATGTTTAAATGCATATTGAACCTCACTTTGCAATTTGTTTGTGTTCAGCAGCTGAAATGTCATCATATGACACCTCCTCAAACATCATATGCAATTCCAGACATACACATTCCCCATGAGGCTATATCTCATCTACAGTAGTTATATAGACCAAAGGCTCTGGATGTATGCAACCGTTGAAACCATCTTCTGATCTTCAGTTCATTTGTTGATGCTTCTTTTTTTATTCTGATGCTCAGCTAACATAGCAACATCCAAGATTCAAGAGCCCTGTTTTTGCAGTTCCAAGAAAGGTCTTTATGGATCCAAACCTTAATGTTCAGAAAGTGACAATGGATAAGGGTGGAGTCCCTACCATACGTTATTCCAGGCATACCACAAGTAACTACAGATAAAATATTTAAGGACTAAAATATTTGTACCAGTGAAACCTGTCATGGAGGAAAGCTGTGTTATGCCAGGCTATGCAAACACAAAGCTTCCATCTTTATAGCTGTACTACCTGGATAAAGAGAGGCAGTTTGGGTAATCCAGCTGGTTGAGTAACTTCTCAGAGCTTTAATAAGCAGATTACAACAAGTGATTGGCTCTCCTATTTCTATTAGGTTCGTAAATGCATCTAGTATAAGAAGAGGTTGGTAGCAGTGCTGTATGAGACACTGGTCAGACATCATCTGGGGGAAGGATCAAGCTGATTTTGGTCACCTACATTGAGGAAAGATGAATGTGAAGCACAGCTGATGCAGGGTAGGATTGCGAGGGTAGCTGGGGAGCTAGGTGCCTTTTTAATGAGAGAAGCTCTGCTTGTGTGGCCCAGCCAGATTAAAGCTGAAAGATGACTGCTATCTCGTAATTTAACTTGTATCTGATACATGGGAGATTAAATGCCAGGTGAAAGAGAAGGTAAGTGACTGATGTTTTTTTTGGTCCTGATTCACTTTCTCCTAAGTTTGATAACTTCTCATTCTTTTTTTTTTTCCCCCCATAATTCCAGTTCAATGACAGTTCCTGATGTCATTGTACTTGGAAGCCAAAAAGCAGATATTGGCTTTCTTGAAACTCATCTGTATTCAATAATAGAAGACAACTAGCCAGTAAACAATAGCATTATCTATTTATTTCTTGAAATATATAGAGCTGGTTTCTTTTCTCCTTTGCGTGTAAAAAAAAGTAAAGTAGATTTCAAACACTACTATATCACAGTCTGATTCTTTCTTACACTAGGGTACTAATTTATGCTTACATTGGGCAGATGTAAATGGTGTAGAAGACTACCAGTGAAAAGCCAGGTACCCACACTTTTCTTATTCCAGAGAAGCAATACCCCAAGCTCCTTTTATTGAGTTTACACCCAGGGAAAGTAATACCTATTTAAACATTGAACTATGAATAAAAATCAGTTCTTTTCTATCCTTGATAAATATGTTTTTTTTCAGACTGCAATTATAGAGACTATGAAGAAATTGCTCATTTATTGCCCCTATGACTCCAAGCTAGTTAAAGATAGTCAAAGAAGCTGCAGTGGGTCAGCAATTTCAGGGTTCTTTCTGAAACTATTTTTCTAGCAGACACTTTCTGCAAATCTGCTTTCATACCATTTGACAGTGCTAAAAATTAAAATTCATGTGCTTAATTTAGTTTAAATACACATACGTTATATTACTCAGAAAGATACAGGACTGATCCTCATGGATAGATGCAGATCTAATTTCCTAGCTTAATGTGTTTCTTTTGTAAGTTTTGCTTGTGCACCTCCATTCTGAGCAGACGGGTTTTCTTCCTGAGATACCATTCACAGCTTCCTGAGAATCTGGATGAAAAGAGTCAGGGGTTTGTCAGGAGGATTAAGGTAAGATCTAGTGAGCCATCTGCATTAAAAATAGCAATGTAGAATATCCCTGCTCTGGCAGGCGTTTAAGTCAGAACAGCTCCAAAACGCATGTAGCATCTATAGCTAGTCATAACATTTTCCTTAATTTACCTTTGTGGGGGAATTCAGAGGCTTCCTTGTTTAAACAAAAGCTATCCCAGTGTTCCGAGCTTCACTGGGATATGCATATGAGGTAGAGCAGAATCTAAACTCTATCAGTACCTGGAGGTGACTAGGACCTAACTTCAAACTCTTCTACAGAGGAGATAATGGTTTTCTTACAGAAAATAATTTCTTGTCTAGAGTCTCCACATTTTAAGAAAGACACAATTGGAAGGTGACAGAATTTCCATTTCATATATTCTGCTTCTTAAGGCAGTAAAGCTCACCAGTAAATCTTTTAGCTGTATCTCCTGACAAGTATAGGTGCAAATGTTACTCATCTTAACATAATCCACCAAATAATTTGCTTTCAACACTGTGTTTGAGTAGTGAGATGGTGTATATATAGTATACCAGCTGTTGTCCGAAGTAAGAAATTATTTGAAAAGGGAATATGTATGGTCACTTGGATTGACAATCTGTCATTGACCAAGCAATTTCCTGATAGCAGGAGCTGTCTTTCCAAAGACTGCTAAAGGGAAAGGAAAATGACTTTTTGAATTACTATTTAAATGTAAGGACTCTTTAAACTAATTAATCAAATTTAAAAGACAGTTTCGAGAGTTGATAGACCTTGATGTAAAAGATAAGCTTGTTTGCACTTCTTTGAAACAGAACTTTAATTGATACTAAACCCTGATAAGAGTGAAAGGATATTTCACAAAAGGGACCAATGAAAGAAAAAATAATGTTTGAAGATGCAGTAAAAATTCTCTGCTATAAAAATAAAGACATTTAGAAAAACGCCGTATGTGTATGAAGCCAACTACATATTAATGAGCTAAGGCTGACCTAAGGGCATTGTGTGAAGGTGCTGAGTCAATAAAGGAATGACAGCAGCTAATTTCAAATCCAGCCGGGCATGAAAGAGCTTCATGTTTTGTTTTGTTTTTCTTTTTTATCTTTTCATAATTGTTGAAAAGGTAGAGCTATGAAGCCATCTTTATTATACTAGCAGCTTCTTATTGACCCTGCTTCAGCTCTATAATATCTTGCATAGCTTCTTGCTATATTCAAGATAGCAAAAAATAAAGGATGTAATAGCTACCCAGTTTATCACTGTCTTGCACTATATTGACATCACAGAAATATGACCTCACAGAACACCCAGATGGCAAAAACCTCAAGAATAATAAAATGCTTTTGTTCTGTACCAATCCCACTTTCTTTAAATAAAAATGCATATGTCTATACAGAAAAAAAAGAAAGCACAGTAAGTTTCAAATCCAAATTCCTTGTCACTGATTTTATTTTTCCTTTGTAATCTGTGAAGGAGGAAATTAACCAATTTAGTACAATTTAATGAAATTTTGCTAATCTTGATATAGCCTTTTCCAGCAAAACTAGATACTCCAACAAATACTAGGCAGCAAAAACAAGGATTTCAGTTTTGAATGCAAAACTAAATTCTGTATCTCAGACTCCTCATTTGGCAAATAGTGACTATATTCAATTGTGTACCCAGTACCAAGTCCATTTTTACAACACTAACACATTACAAGAGTGGAGATTTCCTTCTCCCTCCCCTTTCTGAAACTCTTATCTTCTACCTAGATTGAGAAATGTCATATGTCAGGAGACTGAGAACTCAGCCCAGTTGTGCGCTTGCATCATGCTCATCCCTGTTTGATATCAGGGTAGGGATTTAGTTACCTGCATGTAAGGGTCTAGAAACATTTTAAATGCTTTAAACATCTCCGGTTGCTTCTTTTTCAGAATGGTGTGATATGTGGTAAATCCTGGACCATATGCGTCAGCCCTGTGCAGATGTCTCAGACACTGTGGATGGTACAGTGGCATCAGGCCTTTGTTAAGCTTTTGAATTGGTCCTCTAGTGCCACAGGAGATGCACCAACTGTGCGTGGTGAGCCTGCCCGAGCAGCAGCAGTAGGCTCTGCTGCACACTGGTTGATCCAGGCTCCATCATGAGAGAAGTGACTGACTAATTTTGCTGTATTTACACCTATCTGCATAACCTCTTTGTTGTCACTTCTCTTTCTTAATGGATCAATCTTGTTACTTTATCACATGAGTCTCCGTTTTCAGTTGCCCTCTACAACTGAAGTTTCTAGTGAATAAAAGATGAAGAAACATCAGATGCTTGTTTCAGTGCTGGGACCCTCTTGCACTACAGCTGCTGCTCTGCCGTGCAGCCACCTTTGTGGGTGCTGTCTGCCCTTGTTTACCTCAAGAGTGCTGAGTCCTGATTTCACTGTTTGCAAAGCAGGTGCAGATACCCAATGTATTCATTGGTATCATACCCACTGGTATTGCTGAGATTATCGATTTGCAAATTGATCAGGTTTATCAGTGCCATATGACTTCCT
The DNA here is from genome assembly GCA_013399475.1 of Chauna torquata. Classification (NCBI taxonomy): domain Eukaryota; kingdom Metazoa; phylum Chordata; class Aves; order Anseriformes; family Anhimidae; genus Chauna; species Chauna torquata. Next base: position 55,381 of record VXAL01011664.1, read on the forward strand.
GATAAACTGTCCTACCTTGAGGCAGGGTATCCCTTCCTCCTGGCCACTGGGTATGGAAATAGGGTCAGAAAAAATCACCTGGTTTTAATGGGGATGCCATAACTGGAGCAAAGACTATGTATTTCTGTTATGTAGGGTATTTTAGGGCAGAATTTGTTCATGCTTTCCTCCACAAGAAACAGATGTTTGCCAGTGAAGAAGACCTTGAGGAAAAAGGGGACCTGAGACTTGATTCTCCATTACTTTATACCTCACTAATGTCCAGGTTGAGAATTTGCAGATGTGGAAAGCACCTGATCTTTCAAAAGTTATTGGGCTAACTCTGATGCTGCTAGCCTTTGTAAACTGCCCTGATGTGGAAGGCACCATCCCTGTGGGTAGAAGAGACATGGAGGAGATGTGCCCATCCCTCAGAGGCTCAGATGCTCAACTTGTTGGTAGAGGAGTGGGAGCACTGGTGTTTGAAATGGGTGACCTCAGCTGTAGTGATTAGCTGTGATAACAGTCCTTTTGCCATAGCAGGAAAGAAGGAAAAGGGTCTGCATATGCCTGTGGTTTGTCAATTTGCTAGCCTGGGAGTGGGGGCATTGGAAGGCTGAGCAGTTCTTGCTGTCCCTAGCAGCCTGCCTTGTTATGCGGTTGCCTGTTTGCACCACCATTAGATTTAGTACCACTCATCCTGATAACAAGAGGTACAGGAAAATTGAGAATTAAATGCACTATCTGCAAACCCAGTGACCCACTTCCTATTTTAAGCAGAGCAGAAGTGTTTAAAAATATTATTTGTTCATTTACCTTGCAGAAGGATGTGTCAGGAAGAAATGGTTATGCTGTGAACAACATTTTAAAAAGGAAAATCTAATATGATATGACAAATTATGTGTAGAACTGGAATGATGAAATAATTGTTCTTCTGGAGATTATTCTAATTGTTGCTTTTTGTCTTTCATATGCAAATGGGCAACTGCTGGTCTTATAAACTGTTTTGCAGCTCAGAGGGGAACTTATTAGCTGCCTTGTTAGTAGAGTTCAGCAAAATGTCATCTTCCCAATGCAGGGGACTTTTGTAAGCAGTGTTTAGCAAAGATAACTGTTATTGCAGTTTAGACTTTATACTCTTACCTAACTGAAAGTCAGAGAAACAGGTATAATAGGGCATACAATTAAGATCTTGCTGTGGAAACAAATGTATTTTTAATTCACTAGAAAGAGAAAGCCTACCTCTGGGATGATGCCACCTACTTTATCAGTATGTTCACTATCTGTGTCGATATGTACGGAATGTATATACTACTGTTTTAAGTAATTACAACCATCAATAAGGGCCTTTGAGCAAGGGTGAGCATATTTAAAGACCTTCTCAGGAATTAATGATGCTAATATTTTCTTAAATTACCTTTTCTTTTTATGCTCGTGCAACCATCTGTCACTCTGGCTTAAGTGCCTATATCACTCTCTGGTCTGAAAAACTCTTTTTTCCTATTTTCTTGATTTGCTTAAAGAAGAGAGATCTTAGCTCACAAGGGAAAATGATCTTTTAAGAAAACATTTCTGCAGGGAGCAAAATGTTGTCTTAGTCTCCTATTCGCATGGTACTTTTTGCTCATCAGCTATTTGTTCCCCTCTTTCTGGTGTGTAGAATTAGAATTTACGAGCAACAACAAAAACAGCAACAAAACTAGGAAAAAAACAGAGGTCAAGCTCCCCAGCTCAGCTCCTATCAGCATTTATGATATCCTTTAGTGTATGTATCTTAATTGTCAGTCCAAGGTGGACCACTCAGCACTTAGACTGCAGGCTTCCAAATTGAGCTGACTAACCTGAAGTTCACCCTCAACAATGACGTTAACATACAGTAGATATGCATGATACTGAGAATTTTTTTTTTTTTTACAAAGAATAGGGAGATTGAAGATAAAACAGAAGAGATATTAATGTTATTTTATCTGTGTCATGTCCTGAAACTCTGTTCTATGATGCTGATCCCAAAGGACATAAAAATTCCCACAGATTGCAGTGACTTTGTGCATTGACAACTCCGTCAAATCTTTTTTCAGGTTTTATGGTGCCACTGGTTATATCCAAGCAATGTTAAATTCAAATATATTCCTTTAAATATTAAAGGATTTGTTAAGAGAAGTCAGAAACTGTTGCTAAACTGGTAACCATACTTTTCCTGTCTTACGTCTGAAATAATAAAACTATTATTTTTTGATTGTTTGTTTGCTTCTTAGTGTTTCAATAAAATGTTTTTCCTTGTTGAAACCAATTAAATCCATTTTCTTGTGTCTGGATTTTCTGCTGCCTATGGACTGAGATCATAACACAATACTTGCCTCAGCACTTGCACAATTTTCCTTTTCTATCTGGCCACCTATATTTACAGAACTTAATATCACCATGAAACTACTGAAAAATACCAAGCTATAGTTAAAAATATAAAGGTATTAAGAATATGTTTAAGGTGTTAAAGACAAGATATATCTTAATATCTTTATAGTATTGAAGACGGTATCTTCAAGTCTCTATTTGTCTGATAAATGGCAATGGGTTCAAAAGTAAAGAGGAAGAAGAAGAGCATGCAGAGATATAGGCAAACATATATTCACAGACAGACTTGAATCCTTGGTGAATTTAAATGTCATTTCCTTGAGGCAAAGACCATGCATGGGTAATTTCAGCTTGTCAGTTAAGTTGAAGAAAATCTGTGATGAAGCTTCATTCAGCTCTTTTTTTTCTTCAACATTAAGCCTGGCTATAAGTTCATCTGAAAAGACTAAAAGTTGTAGCTTACAGAAGTAATAGATATGCATGATGTTTAAGAGCTCTAAATTGCATTTGCCGTTGTTGGTTAATTTTCAGCTTGGGTATGTGCTCAGTAAAACACAGTCAAAACTGATGAGTATCGCTTACGTTTATTGTTTGTAACACAGAATGATAGAAACTGAAAGGATGTCTTACCGCATTTACTTAGTAATAGTAAACAACCAGTAGCTGATTATTCTAATACAGTTATCACTGTTCAGGTGACTCTTAGCCACGAGTGTATGACAACAGACTGTTCCACCTCCTGGGGGAGTGTTCTATTTATTAGAGAGGTAAAAAGTACTGTGAAAGTAGATAACACCAAATTTCCCTTGCTGGCCCTTACTTGAAGGAGCACTTGCTCAGGATGCTGAGGTATCGCTGCCTACCAGGTGAGATTTTGAAAGGATGAGATCAAGTTTCAGAAACACAGCTATGTCTGGAAGGGCACTTAGCACCTATATTTATGCCCCTGAATCTTGCCCTTTTTGCCTAAAGAGAAGAGCTGGAGAGGTCTGTGAGGCGAGGTACTGAAGGCAGCTGGCAGGTATTTTGAGAAGCACAGCAGCCTAATGGTTGGATGTGAGCCCCTCAGTCCCTCCCTTGTTTTGGGTCACTATTCATCTCTTACTACTTTAAGACATGATTTCAGAGGGGAAAAAAGCTACCATGCATGCAGAAAGAGCCTGTGGGTGTCTTTAATCTTAAGAGCTACTAATTTTGGGGGCCTTGTATCAAGCTCTTCATTAAACAGTTGTAAATTTTAATTTCTTTTTTCCTATCTCTGGTACTTAGTTCAGTGACAGGTGACAATAGAAGTGCAAGATACTGACCTTCTTGGCAGCCGTTAAGAGTTTCTGGGAGTTGTGGTGAGGTGGGAAGTGTTATTCACTGGCATGGCAGGTTCCTGCCCATTATTAACCACAGAAATTCTGTGAAAGTCCTATTGTTTTCCCTTGGGGTTTGGGATTAGCTAGTCAAATAAACTTTAGCTCTGGAGAGTTAATATCTCTCTGCCTTCCCTTGGGAAGAAAATAATATCAGGTGTGGGTGAAGAGATGAACATGTGAAATTTGATGTCTTGGACAGAGAATAAGGTGATTAGTTCCTCATTAAAGGGCCAGAGAGAGATGCTGTAACTATAGCAACCACTGCATATATGAACTTCTACCCACCTCACTGTAACCCACTTGGTTACAAAGAAGATTTCAACCCATTGCTACTTGTTTGTACAGCTCTTCCTCTACCTAAAGAGGCTAATAGTAAATACCTGTCCAATATACATATGTATATATGCATTTGTATACACACACACATATCTGGACACAGATATACTGAGTTTGCTTGCGATTAGCCAGACAGATGGGTAAATCCACCCATATAAATATCCACCATCCATCATTTTTAATCACTCTTTTTCTACATGACTAATGGAAAAGAAATGCCTTAATGACTAAGGAACCATGCTAATATTTAAGAATACTTGTACCTCTGTGTATATTTCCATTCTCTAAAGCACTACATTTTGTTTCAGCTGCTTCTTTCTAATAAAATACCAATAACATTCAAAATTTGAGTAAATGGAGTCTGTCTCAGAAATTCTTTTGCCTTTATCAGGGTCAGTTTCTAATCTCTCTCAGGTCAGCAACGCCATTAACCTGTTCCCCTGCACTCACTTCACATCCTTGTGGCCACATTAATACATGATACTATGCTCCTACTTGGAATGAAATGACTTAACATTGAACTAGATGATATGATCAAGCATAAATTTGAAAGACAAATTGCTCTCAAATGCTCTCCCTTCTAAGAAGGTTATATCTAGGCTTACAGTATTCGTCGTCCTCAAACCTTGCAAAGTCTTCTGGTGAGCACTGAAATTAAAGAGCAAATGTGAGTTACACCTAGAGCCTTAGCAGGTATTTCCAAGTCCCAGATTTTAAGGCCCTTTATCTAGAAATCCTGAGAGCTCCTAGTCAGCAGAACTGAACACTTTTTTTTGGTTCAAAACACTGTTCTTGCCAAATAGCAAAACCTCACATTTATTGCTGATAATGAAAACAGCTGCTATATTTCCACCAGCATTAAGAAGGTCAAATTTCAGCTGAAGTCCATCAATAAAAGGCCCTCTGCTCATGTTAGTGAGGTGGTGTTATAGCAACTGAAATGCTAGCAAGGATCAAATACATTTCTACACACTCTTTTACAACGGAGTGGCTGTAATACCTACCTAGTCTTACAATGATGCACATAATTTCAGTCACTGAAATGTGCAGGGTTTATGGATCTTGCAGCCTATTCTGATAGTCTTCTTTGACTTTTAGACCAATATAGTGGAAAGTGTAGAATTACTTTTTTTGTGATCAGTCTCTTGTACGTAGTCTGCCTGCCTTCAACTTTTAGAGAAAAAAAAATCCTTGCCCCTCAATGAAATATCTCCATTGGTCCGAACATCAAGGCAAAATTTCAGCAAAACTTGAACTGCTTTGAAATTTCTACTGGTTGGAATAAGGTGCAGGATTTTTCTTTCCTGAAGGAGAATGAGTATTTTCAGGAACAGGACCTTCCTTATTCAGTTCCTGGGCATGGGCTGTTGCTTGTCCTTTACAGGAACAGCATGATGCAGTCCAGTTATCCTGGAGATCACAGTGAATACTGACTGTGATGACTGCCAGGACTTTCTGTACGCTTTTCTTGCATGTCTCCTGATCCATGAGCGTGTGGAGGCTGCAATTTCTGAGGTATTCAGAAAGTACAGCATATATAGTGCATCATTTGCACTCCGAAAGAGATGACATCCAGGTAAAAGAATGTATGAAACCTCCCTCAGGTTCCTCATCACTTTGGGGCTCTGCTAGGCTTGGGTTGAGATGCCCTTGATTCCCTGGAGACTTGTCTTGAGAAGGGTGATGGATCTTTCTACCCTGTCAGTAACTTTTTCTCCTCCCTCCTTTTTCTCTGTGGGCTGAATCTGCTCCCTCCTGACATGGGTTTTCTTGCGATGCTTCCTGTCAGGGCATTTCAGCTCATGACTGAAGGATATTTAACCATGGTAGTTGCCTCAGGGGCTCTAAAGCCTCCTGTGATGCTGCAGGCCTGCAAGTGAGCCAGGCAGCTTACCATTCTCCATATGGAGATGCTTCTTGCTTCTGTGTGCATGAGCTGGAGACACTCCTCTCCTCTCCTCTCCTCTCCTCTCCCCTCTCCCCCGAGACCTCTCCCAGCTTGGTGCAGTTGTGCTGGAACTTCTACCTGAACAGGTTGCTGTAAAACAACGCTTTCCCATGTCTTGACGGTTGTCTAGCTAAGTCAGCTTGAGCCTAGATTTCTGTGTTTCACACCAAATAGCTCAAATNTCTCCTCTCCTCTCCATTTTGCTGCTAGCCACGGTGCCTAGCTACATGCTTGCACAGAGAACTCTTTGTTTATTGCCAGACCAGTGTACAGCATGCATGTTGGGATAGACAGGAGATGTACCCTTGGGCTTGGTAAAGTTACACTCTCAAGCTGAGAACACTCAATATCAGCTTAACTCCTAAATTTACATGGTGAAAGACTGCAACGATATGATTCTTACTGCTACATACGCACACAGGTTTTTGCATCTTGGGACCTGTAAATGTCTGGCCTGAGGATTGTTCAGAAAAAGGATGGATGGACAGACAGATGGATTGATTGGGAAGGAAATGGACAGGGAGTGTACACTGAGCCAAGGGGAGCAAAGGCTGTGCTGAGTGGAGTGATTCGCCTGGCACCTGAACACCAGTGGGGTTTGGGAGTTTTGACGTTGCTGCTCACCAAGACTAAATGCTAGAGGTCCCGCTTTTGGCCTTTCATAGGGAAAAGTAAGTTTGGAAAGGCATTCAAAATTTCATAATTTAGGAGTGTTTTAACATTCCTCCACACCTATTCTCAGCCATATTTAATGCTAGTTTGTGACTGTTGTTGACTATTTCTTAAATCAGAACATTTTGTCTTTGCTTTACTCTGACTGAAGTCAGAGAACTCAAACAGCTATGAAATGCTCCAGTTTTGGGCAGAATTCTGGAAACTATTTTGGGCTTTGGTTGTTATTTGCAGTCCCTCAACCCTGCTGGGGTGCTGCTCTGTTTGCCATCACTGCAGTTCAGCTGCCTTCTCTAGCTCAGATGACCTCCACCTTCACTGCTTCTTTGCAAAGTGGGAGGTAGCACACATTCAAACCCAGGACTTCTGCCTGAGTACACTTGTGCAGTAACACAGCTCCTGCAGGAACCAAAGAACAGGCTCTCTGTGAGCTGTGCACTTCCACAATGTTGTTAACGTTAATTCTTTCCTCTCCACCCCACTTCCCAAAAGGTGTTATTACTTTTGAGCCTACTGAACATGACAAAAGGGTAGAGATGACAAAGACAAGAAATTCCTTCTAGTTTTGTAGGTGGCTGGTGTGAAAGGAGGGGTTTAGTGCTCTCTCTGAAATTCTGTAGCTTCTGAACTCTGGACTTTTACCCTCTGCTTTGCTTATTGATTGCCCAGGACAATGCTCAGAAATAACATAAGCAGGGGCTGCTTCTTTCTCCATGAAGCGCAAGGGTGTAGTAGGGTATAGTAGAGAAGTGAGGAGGATATGACTTCAGGTTATGGAAACCCCTAAAATAGCTAGAAGACAGCAGAGTATGCTCTGGAAAATCTCACTCCGTACTTTTCTCCTCAAATTCCCATTCCCAAAGCAGCAAAATCTGACTCTGACCAAAACCAGAGCCTTGGGAGGACAGGTCCTTGTGCTGAGCACAGAGTTCATGTGTGGTAGAGGAGGAAGGGAGTGGGGAGAGTAAGTGAGGGAGCAGTGGGACTACTGGAATGTTTGTGGATCTAGCGGAGAGCAAGAGCAGTTTCAGGTGAGAGTGGAGGTACAAAGGACAGAGACTGAGCAGAGAAGAGCTAGGTTTGTTCTAGAGATATATGATAAAAATCCATAGGAAATCAGGGTTTTCCTGTGCAGTAACAGCTTGTTCTTCACTTGCAGCTTTTAATATTAGATGCCATTATCTTAAACAACAACAACAAAAGCCTATGCTTTTACTGCTAACTCTCCAGGTGTAACCCAGAACGAATTTTCTGATAACTGATTTCTGAAGTAACGGAAATGTTCCACTCAGATTGACATAACAGTGAACAAGCAGCAACTGCAGCAAAGGTTCTGTCAGGGAAGGCCTCAGAAAATGTGGGTTTCAGAGCTTGAAATCAGAATATACTGGGGAAAGAAAAAGCATTCACATCTGAAAAGACACTATAATGGCCCAGAAGCAAGTTTAAATGGAAATTTTGAAGACTGAGATTTGGGACCTGTGCCTGTTTTGGAACAGGAAAGAAAATGAAGCAGTTTTATGTGAGGAACCGTGAGGGTGGCAGAGATTTATTAAAGAACAGTTTCACAGAAACCCCCTCTTGGATTTTAGTAGTGTAACTACTGAGGCTGCAGGCCACGCAGCTACAACAGTGATGGAATACTTTGAAATATATAGGAAGATTCACAGGTGTGCTGTTTCTGACTGGGCAACAGTAAATCATGGATTACCCAAAGTAGAAGAATATGCACTGTCTACCTACTCTTATTTTTGACTAAACTGCACAGGTGCACATCAGTGGAAGTGACCCAAGCAGTGAGCTACAGAAAAAAAAGGAGTTTAAATCCAAGATGGGAGGAATGCAGAAAAGGAAACCAGGATCTGCCATTTCATTCTTTGCCCAAGCCCATTTGTAGGGTCCCAGTTTGGAACTCCATGTTGGGACTGTGCTCCTAAAACCCAGCTTACATGTGTGTGTGGTAAAGGTTAACTATCCATCTTCATCACAGGAGGTGACTGGAAATTAAATGAGTAAACTGAAACAAAATATTCTTATTTAGCAAAGCAGAGAATCAACCTCCCTCAAAAAATGCAGGAAGATTTTATCATTTTGGTTCCTCATTAATGCCCCCCTTGGAATCTGGCTTGCTTTCAGGTGCATGTTTCTGTGATGCTTTCTGTATTAAAAGGCTTACCTTGCCTCACATATTAACACATTGGAAAATAATTTTAGGCCACATGTCCTTCTCTAGCTTTGCTTACAGATTATTTTTACAATTTATTTGGTATGATATGATCTGAAGCATATACTGTTTTGCCTCTTCACATAAAATGTTTAATTGGTTCCTTAACTATCTAAAGAGATTTGAGGTAAAAAGCAAAGAATTTTGTAAGTCTTCTCTTTTTCCTTACAGAAAGAAAATTTAAAAAAATTGTAGAAAACATCCAAATCATCACATATCTTGAAAGGATGTCTGATGGGTGGATGTTCAGATACTATAAAATACAGAAAATACAAGGAAATAGACAAAGCTGAAGAACAAATAAAATATCATGTAACAGAGTAAAAAGTAAAAAGAAGAAGTTTACAACTGGCAGATAATAACATGTATTATGTTTAAGATATTTATAAAGTAGATAACAAAGACATTTGAGCATCAAACATTCCTCTAGGGTACTAGTAAAGTGAAGCCCTGTTTCCAGGATACTTTCAAGTACTCATTTGTCAGTTCGTGTTCTTGGCAATATCTGTGATATAAAAGCAAAACAAGCTTTAAGGCAACTAATAAGATGAACTCTGTTAACTACAACAAGTAACGCCATAAGTATAATTTGTGGCTAAAATATATATGTGTATGCAAATGAAATGATATTACAGATGAAGATAACTTGTTAAAGAGTTTACATTGAAGAAACTGGTGAACTTGTTCAGATAAACATTAAACTTTTTAAAGGTACTTTCATTATAAATAGCTATTTTTTAATTATCCATTGCATTTAATGTTTATATTTATATCCTAAGGAAAATCAGGAGTCCCCCTGGATTCCTGGGAGAATCATATTGCCCTACATTTGTGTATGTTATCATGACACTTTAAGAGGTATGAGAGGCATACACACTAAACTTATTTCCTCTAGATACATACATTTGTTGAAAACTAGCTTGGGAATCTCTCTTTTATGGCCAAAAGTATGAATATGCCAACACTATTTTCTTGCCCCTTGATCGTGCTAAAATGGTCATCATTCTACATTACGTAATGGCACCGTAGTATCAGGTTACACTTCTTTAACTAAATCAGTTACATTTTAAGTAATATCCATTTCAAGTGATATAAGAGGGTAATAGTGCTTCATAATCACAGACATAACTTTTCGACTTTTAAAGTATGCATGATCAGTGCTGTAGTGATGAAGCACAGCACTTGTTACTCTCACCATGTTATCCTGCAATTTTTACCTGTGACTGATGAGTAAAACCGGACTAAAACAGGTGCATCATCACCTGATCAAAACTGAGCTTTCCACAGTAGATCTGTGCTTCTGTAGCCCTTAAGCATGTGCTTGTATACAGTTCATTTGCAGTCACCAACTATAGTAAACTGCTTATTGCCTGTTTCAGTCTGATTTAAAGCAAGGCACACAGAGTGAATCACAGCTGGAGCAAAGATTATTTCCAGTAGAGGAGAAATTAATATATTAGTGGTTCAGAGTTTTCCTGTTATTTGCTTGTGAAAAGCAAAAGCCCTACCTCAAGTCTGAAATTGAAAACAGAAAAAACAATGATTAAATGATGCTTGCAGTTCTTGCTTTGACATACTCTGTATCACCTTCCTTTCCACAAGCAACAGTTTAGATAGCCTTAAAAAGACAAATTAGAAAGCAACTCTAATTATGTCTTTTGCTCATAGACATAGCCTAGCATTGTAACAATCATAGAAACTGAGATGTGTATTTGTTAATTATCAGCTTAATGAGTTACTTTTTCAGAAAGTTAATTAGGCCAGTCTCCTGGGTTACAGTCATTATTTTTAAAACAAACAAAAACCATTAATAAATCTCTTTCTTGGGGTTTAGATGTTAGATGATGACATCAGGCTCAGTGCTGTGCATTTTTGTGAATGACAGCACCAGATAAAGGAAGACATGAACAATTGTAAAGTTATCAGAGGCAAGAAATCAGCTGACCTGATTTGCAACTGTAATTAAACGGAGCCCCGTGGCTAACAAGAAAATTGTTACGAATGAAGCAAGAAATTGTTCATTGTCTGTTGTGTCCTTTTCTTTTTGACAGCAACATTTGTAGAAGAAAATGGTCATGAAAAACTTGTCATGTTCCCAGCTGCAAAGTGTTACAGCCATTAGGCCTGTTGTCATAATGAATAGGGCTAAGGTTTGGGATAGGCAAATTGATGAGGGAAAAAAAGTACAGCCGGTAATTATTCTTACCTGTCTCTGTTCAAAATAAAATTCTCTCTTTCACTGCTAATCCTTCACCTACTTTTGCTATTGTTTGTAGCTCTGTAGCTGGTGACTCTTCCTTCTGTTGCAGTTTGGCTGGCATGTGGTTGTGAAGGTCAGTATTTTGCATTGCTTTGACTCTTTACTTAACATGTTTTAGCATAAAGCCAGATTGAACCAGGTGAGTGTGCGGGCAGAAGTGCTGCTCCCCTCTTAAAGCAGCAGGTTGTTAGATACCTGCAGACTGCCTAGGTTGGGACTTCTACTCAGGTGCCTCTTCTTAAAGTCTTACAAAAGTCAATCAAGGCATTACTGTCCTAGTAATCCTTTGATTTTATGATTTTATGTAATCCTAGTCTGATTGCTAGGCAGTGTACTTGAGTCATACCAATGCTATCATGATGAAATTCCCGATAATATGTTGAACAACCTAGCTCTGAGTGTTAGGCATGTAGACTTCTGTCTGTCTTCCTCCCATGGAGAGTGGTGGTGTCTGCCTGCTGAGGTCAGGCTTATGGAAAATGTGTGCTCCTGGATCTCTCTGGGCTTGTCTCAGTATTTCTGTCTTTGCATGCCTGGCTAGCCCTCTTCTCTGAGTTGCTTTAAAGTGAATTGTATTCCTGCACAAGGTAGCTCAAGGATCTCTGCAAGTCTCTTCTGTGTATGCGTGTGTGTTGAATGCATTGAAAATCTGAAGGCAATATAATTTTGCCTTATAAAGAGTAGGCCTTGATCTGCACCTACGAACAGCCACCAAAAATCTGTGTGGTCTTCATGTTACAATTTTCTGACAACTGCAACAGCAACAAAATATTTTCAGCTCCTTTGTTCTTTGCCAAAAACATTTTAACACATTGTATCTGAAAATACCCTAGTGTATAATTGCCACTAGAATCAATTGCCACAAGATAGCTGCTAGATATGAGTGATTAATGACTACAAGCGCTGGCAGTTTTTAATCATTTAGTTTTCAAGCAATAGGATTTACTTGTAAAAGGGGTAAGAGAAACAGAGCATTTGTTCTAAACCTAATGGCACTGTTAATAAGGCAGACTTCCTTATTGGTTTTACAGATAAATACATTCTTTATCTCTGTTATATGCATGTAATAAAACGAATGATGATAAATGCAGCAGACTTTTAAAGTTTAGCTTATACTACTTGTGTCATCTTATTATCATAGATTTCTAGTGATAGATGATGCTTATAGTGGTATGTTTTCCCTAACCACAATTCCTCCACCACAATTCTCTGCGCTGACCTTACTGGGAAAGGACATAAAAAATTTAAACCTATTTAAGCAGGAGGTCACTGCCACCTGTCAGCAGGCCTGGCAAGACATCTTCATCACCAATTAGGCCATTAAGAATATAAGAGCTATTATGTCTTGCTGGACTTTCCTGAAGTTTTCTGGAGGACTTCTAGAGGATTAGGAGAGACTCCTGAGCAGCTGCAATGACAACATCCTGTAGTCACAGGATCAGTGCTGCTGCTCCTCAGTGTACTTTGAGGCTTTGCTGAAACCAATGGTTTGTGCTGTTACCAATGAAGTTCACCCCTTCTACCCTGGCCTGGAGTTTCCTATTTCTCCCTTCACCAATTCTCCTTAGAAAACCTACAGTCTAGAAAACACATCTACTGGGTCAAACCTATTTGATGATGCGGAAAATCCTGACTAGCAATATGAAATAAGAGGCCAAATTTTTTAGTGGAGCTGAATAGTCATTTGATCCTAGGTAACGCATACCTGCGTTGGGCAGAGATTTCAGTCAGCAGAGAAGCACACAAGAAAAGGCAATAGTTTTGGTCTGAAGCTAAGCAAAACTTAAATTTAAAATGAAGTCAGTGGGCCCATTTGTGGCCCAAAGGTCATAGTTTAAAGAGATATGATGACCTCCATAGAAATTACTAGGTGGCATCCAGTGACCTATTTATGCCACTGCATGTCACTACAGAGGCTAATGACATCCTGTTTGCAATTCTATTGAACTTAAGAAATCACACAGTAAGTTCCTGAATTGAACAGTTAATGTTATTTTATGCTGGGGTTGTGTCATTCCACGGATAAACAAATGTTGAAATTATGCTATACTTTACCACATAACAATTGCTAAACTCTTTAAAGCAGAGCAGTTCGTAAAATAAAATCATTCCTGTCATAATTGTGCTTTGTTTTCTTTAAACATTTTGACACTGTAACTTATCTGCTAAGTGTCAATGTCCAGGAAAAAGAAATCTGTTCGCTAATCTTTTTAGTTCTACGGTTTAATGTGATGTTAATAATCATGCCCACAACTTGCATAGATTTAGCAAAGGCATGAATCACAGTGCAATTATATCTTAGTGAAATGAGGAATTTGTAAGCGAGCCAAAGTACTTAGCAGTTCCTGCTGTAAAATAGTGTAAGAATATGGTACAGTGTTTCCAGATGCAGATCTATTATGAGATGCACTAAGAGAAGTTGAGGGGAAATTTTTGTGTTTTTGTGTTGAAGCAAAGAAGGTCTTAATGTGAGGATGCTCTTAGTAGCCACAAAACAGATCAGGATGAGGGAAGAGGAATGGAAGTGTCCTGGCTGAGCAGGGGTGGGGAGATGTTGCAGGCAGAGAGTAGGTGCAGGGCTGCACTGTGCTGGCCAGAGGGGGAGTGACCCTGCAGCACAGACAGCATGTGCTTTTTTGTAGCCTTCTTGTCTCTGAAGTTGAATTTCTTATTTCAATTCCCTAGCAATAGCCAAAAGAAACAAAATTAGTGTACACAATTCACTCTGGTCTGATAAATCTGGAATAGTATAATTAGTTATCTTCTACTCTGGAAACATAGCAATGCTTTCAAGCCGATAACTCAGGCTAGCTCATACAAACAGGATCCAAGTATAACAAGGTTGAGAGATGCCATGTGTAGAGACAGCACTGTTTGAAAATGTACTCCTGCCTTGAACCAATGAGATTGCCATAATCTGTCACTGAACTTCTTTGGAAAGATTTCCTACATCAGCATCATCTGAAAGAGGTCTCACATAGAAATTAAAATGTGATGATAAGCTGAGGAAGCCAGCTATATACACTTGCATGCAACATGCCTTACCTTTCCTATGAAAAAGTTACTTACAAATAAATAGCCAGCTGAGGTTTTTAAACCTTCCAAATGCCATGCTTAAAGGTTCTCTAAATTTGTTTAATCAAAATCAATTTTCACCAGGTTCCTCAGAGTCATGTTTTAGAACTTCAGTTTTAAATTGTTGCTTTGTTGTGTGCTCTGTTTCTACTACTCCAACTTCCCCTTGTTTTTAGACATCTAAAAACTGCTGGAAACAAGGCTGAAGAACGTGGGGAGGTTGTCCAGTCTGGGGCAGCTAAAATAATTTGACCACCTAGCTGATTAGTTCCTATCTGACTTGCCAGGCTAAGAAAAGGATGGAAGCTTGCCCTGTGCCTCTGTTGCTGTTGTGGGGTCTCGTGGCTCAGACCTTGGGAATGAAGCAGAGAAACACTGAGGTAGCCAAACTCTGCCCCAAGCAGAATTGATTACATATAAATACTTCCAGACAGATGTTTGTATGAGGTGCTCTTTAAAATCCCTAGTGATGGAGAGTTCACTACTTCTATAAGGAAGTCTATCACAATGCTTAATGCTGGAAGTATTTCTCCCTTGATCTCTAGCCCAAATCTCCCTAGTTGCAGTTTAAGTCCACTATTCCTTGGCCTGCAAGTGATAGACGCAGAAAACAGATTAATCTCTTCTTGCTACAAGGAGCTTTTGCATATTACGAGACTTCTTGGTCTCCCAGTAGCTTTCTCCTCTCCAAACTAAGTATCTGCAATGAATTTGAACCACCCCTATAGGACATTTTGTAGCTCTCTGATTATTCTTCTCATTTTCCTCTGGATTGTTTCCAGCTAATCCATAGATTTCTTGAAGCTGGTACTCTGTGGGATGTAGCTCTGCGGGATGTAGCCCTGCTGATGCATTAGCAGTGCTGAGCAGAATAGGTTGGATGCCTTGCATCCAACCCTTCTTTTAATACATTGGGACACAGAGATAGCTTTTTGAGATTGGTGTTGTTGGGTACTATTCAGATGATCATCTTCCTTCTTGTGTTAGGGGAGCTGATCTCTTCTAAGTGCAAATACAAAACACCATTTTTTTTCTCCACATAATCATTTAACAAATATGCTGAGATTTATTTTGAATTCTTAAGCATTAAAACAAACAAACAAAAAAACCTGAAAAACAAGATTTCAATAGAATCAAACTGGAAAATATCGGTGTCTTACACCTGTTGATTTAAAATAACATACAGCCTTCCTCCCAGCGTAGTTACAGATCAAGTGGTCTAAAGAACTGATATCTGCACACCATACTCATTTGCAATTAAAGCAAAAATCTATACTATTGTTGACTTTATACTATAAAATTGCTCCTGCACAATTGGTACTTTATTACGTTCTGGTATTAAAAGGGTTTTAATGGAAATGACATCTTACAACTAATCTTCCAGATGGTAAATGTTGAAATGTACAGGTGCAGAGAAACCTGATGGGGCCTAAGTATTCAGAATAGTTCTTAAGCAGATTTGAATAATCTGAACCAAACCCTGCCACCTTTTCCCATGCAAGTCTTTATTCTTATGTTTATAAAGTAAATTCTTCTAACTAAGGCAGATGTGACCTTTTTCTTCCTCTTGTCTCTGGACTATTATTTTACTTTCGATGTTAGATAAAACTTTCAACAGAGTCATATCTTGCCTGTCAGTTTCTCTTTATGAATGTTCTTTCATGACTTCCTTGAGTTTGCTGCTCTGTTTACTTCTGTCTCGATAATTCATTGGAATCTTTCTGACATTCTTTCAAATTTCAGGAAACATCAGCACATTTTCAGTCTTTTGTTCAGCGACAGTTTGTCTGCAGCTGAATTCAGACGATGTCTCTTCATCACTGGCAGTATTTCCATTACATTAATCTCTGTTGTCAATATTTCTTTGCAGGTAGACCACTGGTAGGAGCAGTGTAATAAACTGCCATCCCAAGCATTAGCTAATCACACCTAATACAATAATGTTGAAGTTGGAAACAATCTTTGTTGCATGATGAGTCAGAGAAATCTGGAGAGATTTTTAAGACTGTAAGTCATATGCACTGTAGTTTCTTTTGCTATGTATATGTTGATAAACAGAATAATATTGAGTAATGCTAGGGTGGTTATGGATTTTTTTTTTTTTTTTTTTTTTCTGCATCTGCTAAGTTGGCGTCAGTATTTTCTGTCCTCTGTTGCCTAAGAGCTTTCTGGGAGTGGAACTTCTGCAGGAATTTAGGTTAGAAGAAAAAATTGCCTTTTTCTCACCTGTACTGGGTGTGCTACCTGCAAAAGGATAAAACAAAAACTTATGGAAGTGGAATGGCTGCAACAATGACTTGGAGTTGTGTAAGAACAAATAAATACAATTATGTTTGAGTGCCTCAGATCACTTTGTAACAAGATTTATTCTCCACTGCTGAAGGTGTAGTTCAGCAGGGTGTCTGCAATGCTTAGCCACATCCTACCGGTGGAAGAACTCAAAGAACAGTCTACTTATGCTTTTTGAAAGAGATAGCATGCTCTTTTTTAAAGATCTGTTAAGCGATCATTTCTTATAGAAGATTCCAAATAGTAAAAGAAATGCACATGACTCGCAGGAATGTTCAGGTGACAAAACAGCACTTTTTTTCATCTTACAGGTCTGATCATAAAGAGAATATAGGTGTCTGAAGTGGGAATTTTCACGAAAGAACTGCTGAGCAGCAGCAACCCACCTGCACTCCAAAGCCTCTGTGGGATCCTCAGGTCACTCCACTCTCCATCAGAATTGTGCTTGTGGGCATGTACTCTAAGTGCCCAAGTACTTCCATGGGCTCATTAAAAGCCTTGAGTCCCATGGAAGTGGATTTCATATCAGTTGTCTGTATAACTTTTTTCCAGTTATCCCATGCTTATTGTAGTTGTAATAAGTATTGAAATGTGAAGGGGATGGGAAGGAAACAGAACTACCTTCCTGGGTCTGCAGGGTTCCTTAAACAAAAGCTCTGAGAAGTGTAAATTGCCAATGTTGAATGTTTTCTCAGCTCTCAGTCTTAGTTATTATACATTCGACACCTCTATTCCATCTTCCAGGCAAAGCATGCAAAAAAGGTATTGGACGACCTGTGTAATTTACAGCAAATGATACCCAAGTTGGATGCTGGAGTGAACAGACACAGGTTGGTATGCAGGGTATAGCTATTTTTTTCCCAAATTCAACGTCTTGTTTGATAACATAACTGGAAGAAAAGCTGTAATTATAATGAAATAAAATAGGCATGAATAACATAAACTAGAAATGTAATAGGAATATGTAAAGCAGAAACATTTGACATTGTTTTCATTCTTATAATTTTCCCAAAGATATCATAAACCATCAGACTGTGGCCATTTGTCTGACTTGAAAATCTTTCATTTCAACAAAAAGTGAAATGTTTCCATGGAGATCAGCCAGAGATAGCCAAGAAGTTCGTCATTTGGCTGTACTTTCGGTTTGGTTTCTATGGTTTCCAGACAAGGAGGGGGAAAAAGTGAAGTTGCTGAGGTTCTGTTTCTTTCTTTTCTTTCCTCCTTCTTCTGCATGTAAAAGGTTAGTGTAAACCAAGTGATGGAATTGCAAATCTTTATCTTCTTGGTCCTTGAAAAAACTTGTATTTTGCAATTTTACATCTGCTCTAATTCTAGGGGAAACAACAACAAAGAAATAAAACTTTCTTAGCATTATGAGGAAAATTCTGGGTGGGCAAAATGTGTTTATAATGCCTTGAGTTACCTTGACTGTACTCTGTACAGTGCAAAATGGTATCAGGACTGACAGTGCAAGGATTCAAAAGCTGGCAATGAAATACTGAATTTTAGAAAGACTTGAAGACCTTCAGAAAAGGTAGTGGTGCAGGTCTTGCTCATTATTTGGATGGAAAATTTTAGGCATTATAGTAGTAAGTGGGGCAGTTTGTGGATTTCTGTATTAGGTAAATGTAACTTCATAAGGCAAAATAAAACTGTCATCTTGGCATCTAAATCCCCATCTCTCTTCTCATACAGCATCTTAAACATATTTTTCTCAAGAAGTGGCATATGCGTGTTTCGAACTGGTGAATACAACCTTTCCACACTACTTTGCTGAATGTTGCACAGGCCACATTCCTGCTTCATAGCTTTGAAATGTCACTGTTTTCCTTTCAGTCCTGCTTGACTGCATTTTCCTTCCCCAAGAACAGTGGGGTTCTGATCTCTCCCTCTCCCGTTCTCTCTCCCTCTCCCGTTCTCTCTCTTTCTCCCATCTGTAAATACATCAGATGCCCTCTTTTTCTACTTCTCCTTAGGTTTTTCAAGGTTAATTCCATTCTCTCCTATCATATCTCATGTTTCTGAGAAGCCAGCTTCAGTCTCCTTTGCCACTGACTGCATCCTTCATTGTCTGGCTTCCTTGCAGAGACAAATTTATAATATTGTAGGAAGAGCCTCAGTTACATCTCAGAACAGAGTAAACTAGATGTGATGGTATTGCTATATGAAATTAGCTGAAGTGAAGATCAAGTGAAGCTTGATGACTTGTGAAGCCTCCTATACCTACCCTGTATGTATGACTCTGCAAAGTTAAATGTTCATGCTGTGTCCAGGCAAGAAACTGGTGGAAAAGGAAGCTGCATATATCAGAGTAATCACTGTGTCGCTTAAAACCTTTGTTTAAATAAATAAAGTAATACCTAGTTTACCAATCTAAGCTTTCAATTGAAATGCATGAATAAAGAATTGAAGAAGCTGGCAATGGTTTTGGTTCCAGGTTTGGGGTGGTGGTGTGGGGGGGAAGCCTTTATCAGAACATAGGACACGAGAAAGTTAATATGTAAAGAAGATAATACCAAAGAATATTAGTTTAGTCGTAAAATCTGTTATTTCCCAGAACCATTGCAAAGTATTTGAAATCTCTGCAGAAAACAGATAGTTGGTGCAATGAGAGTAACAGAAGAGTCCAGTAGGTGTCAGCAGCTTGACTACCAAAGAGTGTTAGAGTAGACATGGCTACATGACATGTAAAATGGGAAATAGATTTTGACCCAGTCTGAACGTTGTAGGGGACTTCCCAAAGAAAAACTAACTGGGTCCCAAGATTGGAGCAATAATATACAGCAGCTCTGGCTTTCTAAGTGAGTTGCACAGGGACACTGATCATCCTCAGTGGTTTGTCATCAAGTATGTCTAAACAGTACGAAATGAAAACATTAAGCCATGATTCACCTGTATGTGTGCCTGACTCCTAACAACAAACCAATTTATTTTAAAAAAAAAAAAAAAACAAACAAACAAAAACTACCAGGATCAGCTTTTAAATATTTACGTTCCTCACTGTTCACATTTCCTTATATTTTTGAAAACAATTTCCCTATCGGATTTACAGATTACTGTTCCTCAAATTGGGCAATAATATATGTTTACAATCATGTATTCCCATGCACCATAGGACAATGACTAATATTAATGCAAAATGGCAACTGAGTTATTAGAATGTATTGCATTATTACAAATGTTTGTTTTTGCTCAGGCTGAAGAGAAATTATTTTTTTTACTGCAACACTTAGAAAATGTATAGTTCAAAATTTAATACTTAAATAATTATGAAATGTCAAGCTAGTTGGGAAGATTGCTAGGAAACTTTGTTCTCTGCCATTGTTTCTACATTTTGAAGAAACTAAAAGCCAACTCTACTTGCAAAGAATTTTTTATGAAGGTCTGTAATATCTAGTTTGCTTTAATATCATATTCCCATTCTATTATACTGTGTTTTGGAAGAAATATGTAAGTGTTAGTTATAGTAATTCAGTGCTGATATAAAGCATTTGACCTGGTTCTTTAATTGCATGTTTAAATGTTTGACTGTATTCCTGAACAGTAAACTAATTCAAGAAATGACCTTTCATTTCCTCCCTCTTTCAAGAAAAGACTGTTTTTAATCTTTCTCTGCTGCCACAGAAAGGACTGAACAATCTTTTGTTTTCAAATGTCCTTTATGAACAATCCAAAGCCATCGGTCTGCAATGCTATTATAAATATCTGCGATTTAGAAATATATTGTGGGAGACATTTGTTAATCACGTTTTCTTTTCCATTAAAAATAAAAATCTGTGGGTATTTTTTTGTGTGTGGGATGAATTTTAAACCCTTTTCCTGTAATATTTCAAATGGCATACATCTGGCCTTTAAGATGTACAATCTGTTTACAGTAAATGCCAGTGCTCTTGCTAGGTGAGTGAGGAACTGCTCCAGGGAAAAAATGTAGTAAGGATACATGATGTTGAAAATAGCAAAAGCTATCTGAGCCCCAAACCCATCAAGTGAATATACTGGGAGACAAACAGCTCTAACAGAGCGCTGATTAATGTCCTGAAGACACAGTAGCCATCCTTTAAAGATCAGCCGAGGGGTTTAGCTGCCTGTGATCCAAGGCTTGGTTTGATGCAGCATGGCTATGAAACCTTGGCTTGGCTTTACTGAGAAAATTGTTGCAAGGTGTAAGAAAGTGAGAGCTAGAGTCATGCAAGGTAAGATAAGTTAAAAACACAAAGTGAAGTATCGTTTCTGAGATGGTAATAGATACCAGCCTAGAAGACAACAGAGTAGCAACACTGAGTAATTGGAGGTGGACCTTTCCTCTGACCTGCTGCTGGTTGGTAAGGCAGAGCAGACGGTGAGCACAGCCTGCAGGCTTCTCAGTCCTAGCTTCCTGTTGCATGTTTTAGCCAATAAACAACAGCTGCATCCTCTTAAATTGTGTATATCCTGCTTACAGAGGCTTGCTACTTGTGGAAAAAGGTGCCTGAACAACAGTAATTTTGTAAGAGAGGGACACAACATCTCAAACATGTGGTGGGCAGTAGAAGGTGATGGGTACAGTAATTCACAAGCCATTTGATTTTTGAAAGATGGACTTGCTCTTCTGCAAATTCTTCTATTATGGTAATCTCTCCTTAGATTCTCCTGTGCATTGTTATGAGAGAGTAAATGACAGCAAGATCAATGAAGCACCAGGAGTCTTAAGTGAGGTGTAGTTTGCAGAAGAATTACCAATTTGCACCAGAATTCCCAATTACAAGGGAATTGTATTGAAATTGGTCTCTGTGTGTATGAGATCTGTTTAATATAAGCATTTAAAATATTAATACGTTCTTTCCTTCAGATCACTGTACAAATGGAATTTCTTAAGTAACAATATTTATATTGATTAAGGAATAACCAAAATATGTCACTGATGCCCACTTGTAATTGTGACAAAACAGTTTTCACCTATATTATGACCTTTTTGAGCCTTAAATATGGATTTTAATTTTTTTTTAATTGTCTGTAGTACACTGGGATAGAACTTGGTAGTTGCTTGCTAAATAGTGTCATAACTTGTGTAGAAAAGACTTTCCATGAAGGAAAATATTTTCTTGGAGGGTACAGAGCCTATGTTGTTTAGTGGATTAGTTTTCAGAGGAGACTTTGTGCTTTATTTGTGTTCATCATTGCTGCGACTCTCCTTTGCTGCAGTTATATTGCCTGATAAAGTAGGAAAACAATCTGTCTGGTCCTTTGTTCTTCAAACCAGCACCAGCTGAGATATGGACCATGTGCCAGATAAGCTGCATGGTGATATTCTTCCTTTCAGCATCATGCTGCTGTTGCACTTGTCCTGGTGCATCTCAGGACTGAGGTGTGAGGGTAGGGGACAGGAGCCAAAATGCAGGCAGCATGTGAGGCATGCTGCTCACGCTTCCTCTGCTCTGACCGGTCACATGCCCTTCGTGTGATAAGCAATGCTCCTTTTTAACATGTGCTAGACGTGCATCCTGTGACAGCCACAACCTGCAAGGAGGAATGCAGCAGCAAGCTGGTTTGCGCACTCCCTTTGCTGTAATCCCGTGAGTGATGCTGCCACACAGCTAGGATGTGACTGTACTTTGGCTGTGTAGTAGATGTGCAAACATTCATGACAGGAGAGGGGGATGCAGCTTCCAGTGCAGCAGAAATAGATCTATGGCCACCCTCTGGCTGAAAGTGTAGGTGTCACTTCCCTCCTCTGCACGTCTTTGATAAGTTGAAATAAAATTGTGTACCACAAATTAACTTCAAAAATCCATATCTCCTCAGCCATACCTTTCTGCAGTGATCCCTGTGGCTTAGAGGGGGAGAGTAAATTAACAAGCGTGAGGGTTTTTACCTCTGCTTGGAGCCCTAGGTTATCTCACAGTTATCTGAACCTTGCAGGTAGAATATTGGTTTTCACCCTCCCAGGGAAACTCTTTCCACTTAAACTCATGACTCTGTACTGCCTCTTTTTAACTTGGCAGAAAGTGCTCGTCAAACTGAAGTTTTGCTAAGCACGCTTTGAGATGCCTGCAGAAATACCTGTTGGATTTTGGGGGTCTGCTAGTAGTAAAAACAGGAAAAAACTGCTGTGTTAAGTCTGAAGGTTTGGCTTTCAGGTAAAAAAAATGGAAACAAAAGGCTGTAAGTAAAACAAACCTGACGTCATCTAGCTTAAATTTGAAGACAAGAAGATGCAATTATATGGTCTTGCTTAAAATCTCTAACGCACTTTTGAGAGAGTGATCATGGTCAGTGGAGTCAGAAGAATCCATGAAGATCGTGGATGAAAAAGGTCCCAGTCTGTGGTAAAGGCAAGTTTTCAATACAGATAGTTTTTCTTAAACCTGGGAGAGCTTGGTGATGTGCTGAGGCACTCAGCCTGCCCTGTACTAATGACTATTCCCCAGCCTCCACCACAAAATGTTAGAAAATCCTCAGATCTAGTCACCTTTCTCCAGCTCAACTTAACACACCACTTAACGTGGATGGTATGATACTGTGTTGTCAAGAAGCCAGAATTTAACATAGTTTTAACTGCCATTGGGACCCTTTGCCCTTTCTGCTTAGACATGCAGAAGACTGAAAGAACTTTGTCAGGTATACAGATGTTCACATGTTCATGGCACTGTCCCTGTTGTTGTTGACATTAGGGCTGATTTTAAGCTTCCGGGAGTGATCCTGTAGAGTGCTTTGCATTTGAACTCTTAATCAATAGCTGTGTAAGAAATTGCTAATTGCTCCAGAAATTGGCAGACCTTAAACACAAGAGATCTGCTACAGAAAGGAATACCAAATATTCATTTTTATGTTACTTTTCCAAATTATATGGTATGATGCAGGAAATAAAAGATCTTCCGAATGATGATCTGAATCATTTTATATTAACTCTGAACAATGAAATTCAAGATATTTAGAGGTTTTGCCTGAATGTTTCAAAGAAGGTATAGTTTCCTCTTTTATTGGATACTATTGGCTCAGAAAATTATGGTGAAATATCCTTTGTCTGACAACTTACTAATGCTCTGCCTAAATAGTTTTTTTAGCTTAAGTATTTGTTTACGAACAGATATATCTAAACATAACAGAGATTTTGTCCCAAGCAATCCTGACACAGCATCTCTTTTTGTTTGGCAGTAGCAGGGCTCAGGCATGTTCATTCCCATTTTGCATGTACCCTCAAGAGGTCAATGTTTCATTTTCCCAGTTTTGATAACCTGTCCTACCCAGTGAGTTCACAACATGAAGGACAGGAAAGAGATTCTTTGATGCGAAGATTTTTCGCTCCAATGGCATGAGAAATGAAGAAGGGGAGAAGGAAACTGTTAAGAAGGTGTGTGCCTGTGTGGAAAGTTTATTTGGGAGTAACGTGATTCCCTGAGAACAGAAGAGGGATTATTCTAAGTAGAGGAATTAGCAGAACAGAGAGTTGGAAGCTTGGTTGGGGGGGGGGGAAGTCAAATAGAGCCCAAGAAGAAGGGATGTAGTACTTTTGAGATTTTTGAAAGACTCATCCTCACTAGGAAAAGAAGTGCTATTTTTGCTATGTATCCAGATTTTGGTGTGTATAATGTAAATTGTACCTCATGTCTAAACACACAAGCTGGTCAAATGGCATAGTGGGCTATTATCAAAGTCTCACTGCACATCATTTGCAACCTCCAAAGCCTTTGTTTTGGTGGAGATTATATCCTGACCTGGTTTGGCTACTGTTTTCAGTGATTGTTACACTTTATTCTAGGATTTTAACCCACACCAGTTAAGATACAACTAAACTCAAGTGGAAAATTTTAATTCCTGTTGTTGATGTGTTCTGCAAATGTGGTGGGACTCTTTACTAAAGAGTCAACTCCATGTTGTTGCAGAGTGTACTGAATCATCACTGAACAAGCCATAATGCGTGGCTGTTAACATCTACTATCTGAACATTCTTGGAAAGCTGGTCCTATGTTCTTACTGGGATGTATCTTTCCTCTCTGACACTCAGGAGAGAAGGAGCTTCTTGCTGCCATCTATTGATAAACCGACGGAAGGGACAGTCTGAGTCAGACTGCTTTGGTGCAACTCACAGCCACTAATGCCTGTGTAAATGCTTTGGTCAGTTAATGCTATTTGTCGGTTTACTATTGTTAGTGCTACTTTTAAGCTGTGTTTAAAGAGGTAATAAAGTGTTGTTATCCTTACTGACTGAATACAGAAACGAATAGCATTTGATGAAGGACAAGCAAGAGTTCGGAGTGACCAAGGGCTGTGGAGTATGGGAGTTCAGATGCCCCCGAGATACAGAGAGAAGGTGGAGAGAGGTCTGGGTCTTTCGACAGAATGACATTCATAGTGAACTGTAATAAAAGAGTGGACATACAGATCATAGTGCTCATAAAACAATGGTTGTTATACAGTTTGAGAGCAAGAAAAGATTTTTCTAGTCCTGTGTTAAAGGCTCATCTGAAGCAGATGAGGAGGACCATGCATAGGAGCCATGATACAGCCAGATGCAGTGCCAGGTGAGTAACAGGCACCTATTCATGAATGCACTTCTCTTCTTGAGCTGAGTGATTTGTAGGGTTGCGCCAGAGTTTGAAACTTCTCTGACCACTGTTGGTGTACAGGGTGTCTCTGGAAAGCGGGAGGGAACCATAAGACCAGAGGTGTTTGATATTGGAAATATAATATCCCCATCAGTAGATGGGGAAACTGAGTCAAAAGACACCTACTACTTAAAATGGGGAATTGTGTGCCTCATTTCTTGTGTAAATGCCTCTGTGATTTATTGGTGTTTATTTCTGTGTGGTGATGTCATATTTATTTTTCCTTTCCATATAGATTTACCGCCCGCCCCTGTCTTTCATATGCAGCAAGATATTGACTACAGGAGGATTTTGACATTTTTTCCTTACTTTTCATGGACTGCCTACAAGCTGTCTCCTATGTGTAAGGAAGAATCAATAGAGTTTTTGAACCTTATTATCTTTGTTTGCAAGGGTTGAAGTGCTGCCAAACAAAATTCAAAGATATTATTTAAACAGGACATGTGAATTCCTTGCTGCTTTCTTAATATCCATGTGAAAATGCTAAAATTAGCAAGCTAATAATCTAGAATAGCTAAAAGGCAATATTCTAGCTTAAAAAAAAAATAAAAATCTAATAGTAACACACTGAGTAGTTCAGCCAAGTACAGTTCTCTCTCTTGCAGAGATTTTTTGTACTATCATTTTATTTAATTAAAAGTAATTAAAATATCCTCAGCAACTTCAGTGTACATCTGGAAAAGGAGAATTTTAATGTCTTTTTAATTCCTGCACAGGTCATTAGGGTAAAGAAATACTGGATATTGCTCAGATTGTCTTCATGTTCTATTTATTATCAACAGAGAATGCATGCAGCAAAAAACATCTCTTTCAAAAATAATCTAGGGTTTATTTCTGGTAAAATATAGTTAAATAAGAGTATTAGTGTCTATGGCCTCATGATTTTTAGCAGAATCGTATTATCCCTCAAAGGCTGTGATTATCTCAGCAGGATAATCTTGGCCTGTTACCTATAATGGCTCCATTGTACCAAGCTACCTTCTGAAGAGTATGCCTGGCCAAAACGTAGTTGCCGCTGCTCATGGTGTGTAGTCTAGCCAATGCATCTGTCTGATCTTGTGGAGCACTAGAAATACTGGCTACTGGGACAAGCAGAGCAACACAACCTCATGGAGGGGAGGAGGGAGCAGCTTCTCCGGGGTTGTTTCCAGGATATCCAGTGCCAATTGATGAAAAAGTAAAGCTGGGGTGCAGAGGAGAGAGGCTCCCTCCTGTTGACTTCTTAAGGGTCACCACAAAGGTCTTCAACCACCAAGAGAATGGAGGCTGTGATTCACCCAGGTAACAGTATGGTCAGATGCTGCATCTTGCCCTTGCACCTGAAAAAGCAGAGATAAGGTTGAGAATGCAGCTTCATTCTTGACTTGAGCTTTCATCAAAAAAAAAAAAAAAAAAAAAAAAAAGTTCTTTTGTGAATTTGGAAAGATGTGGTTTTGTTCAGGCAACTAGATGGCCAGGCCTTGTGGCTGCTTCAGTGGACACCTCCGGTGGTTATCCACTGCCCTCACACTTGCATATGCCACCTACAAACACATGCTGCTAGTGACTTGGCCCACTCTCTTGCACCAAACCTGTTAAGGTATGAACTGTCCTAGGAACACCTAGGCTGTGTCTAATCAGACAAAATGAGCAAGGTGCTGCACAGGTGTCTCCTTTCTTGTTGGCTTTCTCAGCCCAGCCAGTAGTAAATCACTCCTGATCACCTGCCTCCCACTCTCCAATCACAATGCCACCTCTACTGTCTGCCTCAGAAATTTTCATAGCTCCTCATTCAAGTGGAACAACCCCCAAAACATTTCAGTTAAGTCCATTTGATTCTAACCAGGGAGAGCAGGTGGGTAGCTGTATAACAATTAAGGTAGGAGACATCAATTTTTAAGATTGGTTTTTCATGTGTCTTTTCATTTTAAACTCCACTAAACTCCTTGCTGAAGATCAATTTTCCTGGAAAGATGGGAGAAATAATGAAAGAGGAAAAAAGTGAATGTGTGATAAAAGTGTTGTAGGGGAACTGAACAAACACTTAAAGGGCTGGAAACCACACTGAGGAGCACAACAGAATGGGAAGTTTGTACTGGGAGAGAATGAAGACCTAGGGAGAGATCTTGCAAAATCATAAGTATTACAGTAAGAATGTTGTGTGGTTTTTTTTTGTTTGTTTGTTTTTTGGCACATCTTGCACGGACAATCTACATATGAGTTTGAAAAGCAAAGTCAAGACTGAAGTCTGATGCTGGTGCTACATATTCTTGTTAATGTCTACTTTCCTTTGTATTTGGTATTGATGAGATCACTGAAGGAATGCTATGTTCAGTCCATAGCTTACAAAATAAAAAGTATTGGAAAAGGTTCAGAACAGAAAGAGTGAATGAAAGACTGAAAAATAGGCCTTCAATGAGTTACTGAAGGTCAGTCTATTTAACTTATCAAAGAGGAACTTAAGGGCTGAACAGTCTATTTATAACAGTGAGAACAAACTTTGAGATGTTCAATATCTGACTTCTGAAAGTAGAAATCTTCAGACTTGAATTAAGTGGAGATCCTTACTAAAAAGTGGCTATCCATTGCAACAGATTGTCAGAGAGTAGAGTATATTCCTCAGCTCTGCAAGGTCTGTAATATCATTTGGACGCTTTTCTGAATGGGTTAGGTTTTTTTTCTATTGTTTTTCTTTTTTATTTATTTTCTTTAACTACTGATGTTACCAGTTAGTTATCAGTTAACATTATTAGGTCAATTCTAAATGGTTAAATAATTCTTTTGTAGAGGGACACCTCCTGTTTCAAGATATGTGATAGAAAACAAGATCCGCCCCCCCTAGTGCATAGGAAAAAGCAAGGTCACACTGCCTTACTGCTCTCTGTTGTCTGCTGGATTTGCAGAAACTTCTGATGGCTTTCAGTCTCTTCAATTTAATTTTTTTTTAGGTTAGGCACCATATTGCCTGACTATACAAGCATTGTAGAATCACAATACTGGAATCTGAGATCTGTGGTACTAGAAATTTTACCTGTGAACTAACTGGAGGTGTTTTATGTCGGAGTAGTAGTATTTGACACTGCTCACGTTTTTCATCTGTTCATTTATCATTACGGTTTCTAAGTAGTTCACACACATTCATGATTTTATCTTGCATACGTTCTGCAAAGTACGAAGGGGGTGATCAGCACTGTGTGACAGACTATTCCAGATTACAACAGTTTGGTTGGTTGTGAACTTTATCTGAAGTCAACGCAGAGAAAAGAGGGCAGGTCATGAAAATGCATATTCAGTGAAGGTGTAATTACTTTCACCTCAGAGAACTATTTTATCAGTCTATCAGAGTGAAGAGGCCTTTCCCCCATCTCTGCGGTGGCCATAAGATGGAGAGGGGAGCAGGCAAACATCATTCAGTTTTGCTTGAAACAGAACTCTGAAAGAAATAAGAGGAGAAACGTTCACTTCAAGGCAACTTCAAACTCCTGAAACCTAAGCAGAAAGAGTGTCCAGAGAAGGGCAACAAAACTGGTGAGGGGTATGGAACACAAGCCTTATGAGGAGCGGCTGAGGGAGCTGGGATTGTTTAGTCTGGAGAAGAGGAGGCTCAAGGGAGACCTCATTGCACTCTACAACTTCCTGAAGGGAGGTTGTGATGAGGAGGGGGTCGGCCTCTTCTTCCAGATAGCTAATGATAGGATTCGAGGTAACAGCCTCAAGTTGCGCCTGGGGAGATTTAGATTAGATATCAGGAAAAACTTTTTCTCTCAGAGAGTGGTCAAGCACTGGAACGGCCTGACCAGGGAGGTGGTGGAGTCACCGACCCTTGCGGTTTTTAAGAGGCGCCTGGACAAGGTGCTACAAGATATGGTTTAGTAGCTTAGTGGGTAGTAGTGGTGATAAGATGACGGTTGGACTAGATGATCTTGAAGGTCCTTTCCAACCTTGTGATTCTGTGGTTCTGTGATTTTGATTAGTTGACATTTTTATTTATTGTTTTTCTTTCTGAATTACATGAACTTTCAAAAAATTTCAATTTTTTTCCTTTTTTTTTCTTTTAGATTATTTTGGTTGTATCCCAATTATCTTATTTAGAAATGAATGAGGTTGGTTTTTTTTTCTGAATTGATGAATTTATCCTACATTTACAGATAATCATTCATTGTGACAAAATTCCAGTTTTACTTCTGTTTTTCTTTATTTGAACTAATTTATTTTTCAGGCTTTCATTTTTTAAAAACATAGATGAATCTTGTACTTAATTATATTTAAAGACTGTTTAACGTTGCTGAACTATGAGTTATTACATTAGTGTATACAACATTTTACCTTTTATGTAGCCAAGGTCTCATGCAACTCTAAGAAAGCTTGCTTTTAGAGAAAAAATATCTGCAGATAAACACTGTAAAATAAGTTAGATCATTGGATGTTTGAGCAACAACAGACACCTTCTTATTTTAGTAGAAAAGTGAACTATATATATATTTTTTAAGTTTATCACAAGTATATTTCTACAGGTAATACCTAGATTTTTTTTTGCTTTGTTTTTGTGTATGTGCAGTTTTTGTTTGTTTTAGCTGAAAAGATGGATATGAGAAAGCCAGAGGACATGGCTTTTAGTTCATAAAATATACCATAAGCATCACTTCTGTTTGTGTGCTTGCTGTCTGTTCAATATTCATCTCTCACACAGGCAGATTCCCTTCTAAAAGGTAAGCATAAGTCTGTCTTTTTGACAAGTTATCTCTGTAATGTGCTGCTACCTTTATAAGAGTGATGTGTCTTGTACCATGAGAAGATACCCTTGTTCATGTTATTTGTGTTTTGAGCAAATAGCTTTTAGATTTATAACCATTTCTAGAATGTTTATAACGAAGCTCCTACCAAAAGTTCCATACATGGTATGAATCATAGTACCACATTCTGTACATCTTCTGTTTATTCAAAATAAACTTTTTTTAAAAAAAGGATGCCAAGAAATGCAAAATCTACAGAAGTTCCTTCCAGAATCATTCTAAAGGAACACAAATGACTACACTGGGGTTTATGGCTAAGAGGGTGGATTCCCTTTTGGTTCCATTAGAAGAAGGCAGATTACATATTAATTTCCTTAATTAGTTTGAATATTTCATTTCACTGAGAAAGCAATCAAAATCTAACCACATAAGCAATAGCTCTTCAAGAGTTGCACCCATGAAATTAATTGGAAAGTTTCCCACAACAGAGTGTAAGGAAAAAATCAGGATTGAAATGAGAATCATATGAACAAAATAATCACTTTTGGAATCAATATTAAAGTCTACTGATCGTATACTTCCAGGAAATAACACATTTTGTATTATTAACTCTCTGATTACTGTTTATCGCATACAGAATCTGAAAGATGGAATGAATGTTGTCATCAATGACAGACAAAAGATGAGAGTTTAGCTCAGGAAAACACAATGTGCTACATCCTTATTTATGCAGGAAAGAATTTTTTTTTTTTTTAATTGCCAAACATTTCATACTTTGTGTGTGTATGCACACACACAGGCACACACGGGTGGGCATGACTCTTACAGCAAATCAAAATGTACAGGATTAAGAGAGTGATATAAGATGTCCCAGAGAGGTTGCCTAAACTATTTTAAGATTATTAATAAGCTGTTCACAGTCCACAAGCATTGGTGAAGGTAATCATGCAGATGGTTCTGAAGTGATGTTCATCATAAAAGTGGGTATACTTTTGGTTTTCTGATTTAATTGCTTGTGGCCAGTTTAAAATACAAAATAAACAAATATATAAATATATAAAAATAAATATATAAATATATTTCATTTTATAAAATAAAATGAAATGTTTCCTGAATTATTCTTAT
>VXAL01011666.1:0-18165 GCA_013399475.1 Chauna torquata
ATTTATTTATTTTTTAATACAGAGAGAAAACCAGTATAACCCTATGACTTTAATTCTGACTCTAGTGCATGATCTAGTGGACAGGTCACTTGCTTGGAAGACAGTATATTTGGCCTCTTTTACACTTTAAGAATCAATGGCCATAGACTTTGACTTCTTTAGGCTTCTGAATCCATGTGGAAAACACGATAAAGCAATGACAGAGTTACAGAGCTTTCTGAGTAGAAATACAACTCTTTTTTTTTTTTTTTTTTTTGATCTGCAGCATTGTAGCACTTGACATTTGAAATAGATGCATATCTTCTAGGTCACCCAAAAACTACTTAACAAAATTTTCATAGTTTGTTACTGTTCTTGTCATTCTGTGGGGAAGGTAAGCTAGCCTGTGGAAGGTAAACTAGCCTCCAACCTTGAGCCAACAGACTTGGCTCGCTCTCAAGACAAGGGAGACTGGACCAGCATGTCTGCTTGTCGCAGAAGGAGGAGTCTTCCCCTTGCACCCAAAGTGCATCTGTGCAACAGATATGACACTCTGGGGCTGGAAAAAGAAGAATGTGTAATGGACAAGATCCAGGAAAGGATGACCACACAAGGTTGATCCAACCAACCACTTGCATCAGAACCAGTGGCACCAGAAAAGTGTTAGTGATTGGAGATTCAGTGCTGAGAGGCACTGAAGCACCCATTTGTCTTTCAGACAAATTCTCCAGAGAGGTTTGCTGCCTACTGGGGACCTGTATTTATGACGTCACAGAGAGGCTACCAAGACTGGTTAAGACAGAGGACTACCACCCATTCCTACTCTTTCATGTAGAGTCACATGAGGCTGCAACAAGGAGACTTGAAAATATCAAAAGGGACTTCATGTCTCTTGGAGAGTTGTTGAAGGGATCGGGAGCACAGGTGGTGTTCTCCTCTATCCTCCCAGTTGGAGACTGGGACCCAAGAAGGAGGAGAAGAAAGAATCAAGTGAATGATTGGCTGCACGGCTGGTGCCACACACAGGGTTTTGGCTTCTGTGAGCTTGGAAGTACCTTCAAGAGACCAGGCATGTTTACACCGGATGGGGCACACCTGACCAGGTGGGGCAAGAGTGTTTTGGGCAACAAGTTGAACTTATTAGCAGAGCTTTAAACTAGATTCAGCGGGGAAGAGGATGTGCTTCTATGTGTTAGAGAAGAGACAGGGAACACCAACACTTTAGGAAGCAACAGGGAAATACCTGTGAATTGTCCCAGAAGAATTAGGGAGGGCTCCTCCAAAAAGGTGGTGTGGCCGATAGTCCAGCTGAGGTGCCTCTACACCAATGCACGCAGCATGGGAAACAAGCAGGAGGAGTTGGAAGCCATGATGCAATTAGAAAACTATGACCTAATTGCTATCATGGAAACATGGTGGGACAAATCACTCAACTAGAACACTGCAGTTGAGTGCTACAAGCTTTTCAGGAGAAGGAGGGGTGGGGATGTTGCCCTTTATGTTAAGAAATAGATTCTGAAGAGCTGCCTCTGAGAAACAGGCACTGACAGGTTTAGAGCTTGTGGGTAAAAATCAAGGACTGGAGCAATAAAGGACAGCTTGTGGCTGGGGTATAATACAGGTTGCCTGATCGAGGGGAGCCTGTTGACGAAGCCTTCTTGCTTCAGCTGCAAGAAGCACTGTGCTCACAGGCTCTCATCCTGATGCGGGATTTCAACCACCCGGATGTCTGCTGGGAGAGTAACGCGACAAGCTGTAAGCAATCGAGGAGACTCCTGGAGTGCACTGAGGATAACTTCCTGCTCCAGGTACTAGACAAACCTACCAGAGGAGAAGCGTTACTGGATCAGATGCTCACCAATGTGGATGAGCTTATTAAAGAGGTCAAGACTGGAGGCAGTCTGGACTGCAACAACCATGCCCTGGCTGAGTTTGTGATCTTGAGGAGTACGGGCCTGGCAAAGAGCAAAATCAGGACCCTGAACTTTAGAAGAGAGAACTTCCAGCTGTTTAAAGAATTAGTGGATGAGATCCCCCGGCAAACCGTCCTTAGGGACAGACGAATGGACCAGAGCTGGCAACACTTTAAGGACGCTTTTCTTAGAGCACAAGAGCTCTCCATTCCCGTGTGTACAAAATCAAGCATGGAAGGCAGGAGACCAGTATGGCTGAGCAAGGACCTGGTGGTCAAACTGAGGTGTAAGAGGGAATTGCACAGGAGGTGAAAGCAGGGACATGTGCCCTGGTAAGAGTACAGGGATACCGTCCAGATGTGTAGGGATGGTATCAGGAAAGCCAAGGCATGGATAGAACTGAGCTTGGCAAGGGATATAAAGAATAACAAGAAGGGATTCTATAGGTACATTGATCAGAAAAGAAAGACCAAGGAGAGTGTACCCTCTCTGATAAATGAGGAGCGAGAACTGGTAACAACAGACATGGAGAAGGCTCAGGTACTCAACAAGTTCTTTGCCTCGGTTTTCACTGACAGTCAGCCTTTCCACAGCTCTTGAGTCCCTGAATCTCTGGGCTGGGGCTGGAAGAACAAAGACCCTCCCACTGTGAGTGAAGAGCAGGTTCGAGACCACCTGATGCAACTGAACAGGTACAAGTCTATGGGGCCCGATAACATGCATCTCAGGGTCCTGAGGGAGCTGGCTGGGGCAATTGCCAAGCCACTTACCATCATATATGAAAAATAGCAGTCAGGTGAAGTCCGCCATGACTGGAAAAAGGAAAACATCACTCCCATTTTCAAAAAGGGTAGAAAGAAAGACCCAAGGAACTACAGACCAGTCAGCCTCACCTCTGTGCCTGGGAAGATCAAGGAACAGATCCTCCTGGATATAATGCTAAGGCACATGCAAGACAAGGAGGTAATCTGGGACAGCCAGCATGGCTTCACCAAGGGCAAATTGTGCCTGACCAATGTGGTGGCCTTCTATGACGGACTGACTACATCAGTTGACAAGGGAAGACTGACCGATGTCATCTACCTGGACTTCTGTAAGGCCTTTGACAAGGTCCCACACAACATCTTTGTCTCTAAATTGGAGAGATGTGGGTTTGAGATGTGCATGGACTATTCAGTGGATAAGGAACTGGCTGGATGGCCGCAGCCAGAGAGTTGTGGTGAATGGCTCTATGTCTGGGTGGAGAACAGTGATGAGTGGTGACCCTCAGGGGTCTGTCTTGGGACTGGTGCTGTTTAATATCTTTATCAATAACATAGACAGCAGGATCGAGTGCACACTCAGCAAGTTTGCAGATGACACTAAGCTGAGTCGCGCAGTTGATACAACAGAAGGGAGGGATGACATCCAAAGGGACCTGGACAAGCTTGAGAAGTAGACCAACATGAACCTAATGAGGTTCAACAACTCCAAGTGCAAGGTGCTGCACCTTGGTCGGGGCAATCCCAGACACGAGTCCAGACTAGGAGAAGAACTCATTGAGAGCAGACCTGCAGAGAAAGACTTGGGGGTTCTAGTGGACGAGAAGCTCAACATGAGCCAGCAGTGTGTGCTTGCAGCCCAGAAGGCCAATTGTATCCTGGTCTGCATCAACAGGGGCGTCATCAGCAGGTCAAGGGAGGTGATTGTCCCCCTCTACTCTGCGCTTGTGAAGCCCCACTTGGAGTATTGCATTCAGCTCTGAGGCCCCCAATACAAGAAAGATGTAGACCTGTTGGAGCGGGTCCAGAGGAGGGCCACAAAGATGGTCAGAGGGCTGGAGAACCTCTCCTGTGAAGAAAGGCTGAGAGAACTGGGGACATTCAGCCTGGAGAAGAGAAGGCTCCGAGGAGACCTCACTGCGGTCTTTCAGTACTGAAAGAAGGCTTATAAAAAAGCTGGAGAGGGACTCTTTACATGGGCAGATTGTGATAGAACAATGGAGAACAGTTTTAAACTAAAAGAGGGGAGATTTAGATTGGATGTTAGGAGCAAGTTCTTTACTCAGAGTGTGGTAAGGCACTGAAACAGGTTGCCCAGGGAAGTTGTGGATGCCCCATCCATGGAGGTGTTCAAGGCCAGGTTGGATGGGGCTTTGAGCAACCTCATCTAGTGGGTGGCATCCCTGCCCATGGCAGGGAGTTTGGAACTGGATGATCTTTAAGGTCCTTTCCAACTTAAGCCATTCTATGACTCTGTGAAAATTTCTGTAACACTTGCCATTGCCTGAGGTGTTCCTAATGGTAGTGTGGTACTCCTACTTCTTTTCAGCTCTTTTAAGAGGTGAAAAGGCTTCTGGAAATAAAAAGCCAGCTTCCTTCTTTAGGATAGCTGTGACAAAGGAGGAAAGTTAAGAAGGGATCAGAAATGTTTTTTAAGAAGACAAACTGTCTATAGGGGAAGACCAACAGAAAAATTCATGTTAACACCTGGGAGCACAAAAGTGAATGGAAGTGCTTATTTGGTAAGAAACTTGTAAATTTTTTGCCCATATGCTCGGTTAAGAATGCCTGTAGTCTCAGGGAGTTCAGTAAGATTATTCAAATGTGTAAGGTATATTATTAAATTGCAGTTTTGTTGCAGTTTCTGTGCTGTTAGTGGAATGTACTTACATATAATTTACGGTATTATGAATAAAGCTTAATGGGAGACAATGATTTATAAAGAGGAGTTAATGGACTTCTTTCCCACAGAATTAGAAATCCTACTGTGTTTCTGCTAACGCCTCCTCCAAATTGAATAACCCCTCATTACCATTAGACTATAACTGTTCGTAATGCACCTGGCTAACTAACATCTTTCCAGCTTAATTCTAAAGAGAGAATCCTCCTCCTTCAAATTTATCATCAGTTGGTTAATCATTAGTAGCTTGCACTTGAATCCTAATTTCATAGAGAATGACTCCATCCATCTCAAGTGGACTAAATCCCCTTATATATAAGCTTGTTTATAAGGTACATCTCTCAAACATTTCTGGAAGGAAAGACTTAAAGACTGAGTAAAG
Source organism: Chauna torquata (assembly GCA_013399475.1). NCBI lineage: Eukaryota > Metazoa > Chordata > Aves > Anseriformes > Anhimidae > Chauna > Chauna torquata. Next base: position 4,936 of record VXAL01011666.1, read on the forward strand.
AGTAAATTGAGCTGATTTACTCATGAAACCTAGTGTTTTTTTCCAAGCTTTTCTTACCTTGCTCAATCAGATTCTTTTTTAAGCTTCAGCATAGACACTAGTTCTCACTGAAAAAAAAAAGTATTATACAATAATAATCACATCAATTAATAAAGCTCAAGCTCAAGTTCAGCTGTGATCAAAAGACTAATTTCAGTAGCAAGGGAAAATCATTTATGCCGAGTTCAAAACTGGTCAAAAGATTTGCATGAACTTGGAACAGAGCTTTGAAGTGTGGATTGAAAACTCTTAAAATTTAGTCTATACTTTGCTGATGGCTGTCAGCACTGGAGAATACTCTAGCTTTTGCATCATGCTCTGGTAAGAAAATATCTATGTTGAATATAGCATTTATTTTTTTTTTTTAATACAAGTCCAGTTTCCTAGCTTACATTATTAAATCAACCTTTTCCAAAATAAGTTGTACAATGCCATCAGAGAGAATTAAATATTTGTTCTGAGTCAAATACAGAACTACATATATAGAACTTCAAATATAGGAGTTTGTTGTTTAACTTTGTATAGTTTTTGTTTGCTCGTTGATTCAAAATTCCATGTAGACTGTAAGTGGGTAAAGACCCATGAAAAACAGTTTCTCTTCATATCAAAATGATAGTACCATAAACTTCAACCCATTTGTTTCCCATGTTCATATTTATTTTGGCCATTAAACCTTATCTTTCACTGTTCAAGGTTGTCTTCACTTTTCTTATGTTCTTACACTCAGCTTAAATGATAATTCGCCATCCATAAAACAGGCACTGGCTATGGAACCCAGGACAAATGTTGTATAAAATTGCCATCAAAACCATTTCTTAAGTCATATCATCAGTGATTTAGGGATCATTTTTTTGTTAGATTTCAAAAATAAACGGTTTCTTCTTCATTAAACCACGCAGTTCCTACACATGCATATCCAAAATGCCAGTACCAAACCTGTCATAAAACACCCATGTTTATGACTGTCATGTTAAGGGGTATGTGGCTGAGAGAGGCCCTCCTGTTGAGTCACAAGGTTTGGAAAGGACCCCCTTGCTTTCTAAACTCCTACTCAGAGAGGAAGCCAGGTGTGGCTGGACCCAGTCCTAGCCTCTGGCTTGGTCAAAGTTTTATGTCTAAAGGATTGTGTGTATAGCCACTTATCAGAGTAAACATTTGCCTGTTTCAGAGACCTGCTAAGGACTTTCACCGAGACAATTTCGCAAAGTTGAAAAAAATAGGTAATTTATTAAGGCAACAGATATAACAGATTCAGAATTGTTGTTGATAAGTTCACTTACTGCAATAATTGAGCTGGAGTTAATAGTTCAGTGCTTTAATTATCAGTATTTTCCCCGGTAATGTCCAGCATATTTGGAGGCAAGAGTCTTACCAAAGAGGCGTCACTGCCTAGGGAGGAGAGAGGTCCAGGCCTGTCTACTTGTCTGATAATTGGAGTTCTCATCCTCCAATTGGAGGTTTCCAAATGCCAGATTTATACTTTTGGCAAGGTGAGACTAAGTCATTTATCATATGCTGATTGGCTCTCAACAAGACTTGTTGCATCATCGGTCAAGAAGAAAAGAGGGAGAGGGGTGAGGCCAATGTTCAGTACAGGGGCATGGTTGCTTTCCCGGGTTCATTTGAAACAGCATTGAGCTGTGAGACTTCCGCCTCACCCCAGACATTGCTTTGTTACTGTATCTGCCAGGCCTCATACATGCTGAGTGTTCAACTCCAAACCTGCAATATCTGTCCTGTGCTTTGGCCAGATCAGCAAGATAAGTATGTCAATCAACTCACATTCCTGCATGTCAATTAACTCACATTCTTGTTCAAACCTGGTATTTCAACACCAACAATCTGGGTAACATTCCACAATGATGCAGTACTTCTATGAAAGAAATTTAATAACACCGGAAAATTCCCAATGAGCAACTCCACCATAAAGCTGTTTCAAAAATACTATTACTAAGTTATAAGTACACATATATGTCAGAAAAGCATAAAGAATTTTTCTATGTATGACTTCATATTTATTATGATTCTATTTCAAGAAAAATTACTAAAAAGATGATACAGTGAATACACTATTGTAGTATTTTGACCAACCCCTCTGTTCTCTCTCTGACTGTCCATTAGTTTGTGTTGCTTAAGGTTAAATTGGTTCAATATTTTGATCAGATGAATCAGTATTAAAATAAACTTAAATTTTAATCAATTTATTGAATACATAGATTAAATCTAAAATTAATTCAGCATCTCAACAAGATTAACTTAAATTAAATTTAGTATTTGATCAGATTTTATTTTTCCATTGAATCATATTTTATGCATCCATGTTGAGGTAGATTTTAATGATTAATAAGGCACATAACCTCATAAATCAACCATGAAAACATCAGCCACATTAGAAATCACACTCTACTACTTCATTTTGTTTAAAAATAAATGATTGTACTGTTTTGATCATATTCTCCTTACAGGCATTCTACTTTGTTAGTTGTGAAGAAAAACAGGTCATTGGCAGTTCTTAAACATTTCTTGTATGCATCCTGTTTCTTTGCAGTGTTGAGGTCTTGCAGCATCTACTCAGGTACATGAGAACTACAAAAAGTAGATTTTGGTAGTATTATGCTGTAGAATACATTGAAAAAGGGAATGAAAATAACCAGTTGTATGTTAGTGAATATTTTTATCCTGTGTGCTCAAGTCTCTCATCATATCTCATTGATATCAAAAGCAATCTCATATTCATTTCAGTGGAGAAGAATTAAGTCTATTATAGTTTTCTTTTGTGAAAATGACATAGCACCCATCTTAGGCATTTTCGGTCACTGAAGCCAGTGTATAGCCAATGTATTGTAATGCTCGGACCCTGGGCAGCCACAGTCCGTCATGCACATTTAGAAAGAGGACTAGATTTTTCTTTTCCTTCCCACCTCCTACAATGCGCTACTGCACTAGATACTTGTCACAACTTCTTATCTCCTTGAAATTTGACACACAACATCTTTGATAAGTTCATAAATTCATTCATAAATTTTATAAAGAATTATAATGTCAGGAGAGTGGATATATTAGAACTGACTCACTTTCAACATATTAACATATTTTGTCACAAATCAGTGTTGGAACTGTTTTAGAAAGGATGTATGAATGTTTTCTTGCAGAAATATTCAAGAATAATCAATAAAGAAAGCCTTTAGTATCAATCTGGAGACTCACAACACTTGTAAGAAATTCTGAAGAAACTTCTTAGACTGATTTTTGCACACTTCAGTTTTAGACAGAAATGGAAAGAATGTGCCACAAATTACAGCTGTGCATGTGGTTCATAATTACAAGAAGTGATAAAGTCCATGATTTTGTTGAAATAATGAAGAAAGCTTTTTATATTCACCAAAACAGCAAGCTATGAGAGCCTATAAGGCTCCATAAGCACACTGCACCTGGCAAACTACTCTAAAATTTCTCTAGTAAAATAAAACCCTTTGATCTCTAGATCATTGGGTTTTGTAGTGTAAAAATATCCTATTAGAGTAATTGAAAATGTCATGAAACTGATGTTTAGTCAGTACTTTTCCATTGCTACCATGCTTTCATCCCTATTTCCTTCTCAAAGACATACATCTTCATGCAAATAATCAACGATAGAACATGTCAATGATCTTAAAACTTATCTAGGGGTTATGGTACAGTGCTAACCCAGATCTTTGATAGGAGCACAGGAAATTAATATGGAGTAGAACATATTCCCTATTTAGTCTTCTGCCTTGAGAATGTGTTTAAGCTTTCCAAAACTCATTTTATCACACCTTATTAGACTCTTGACACGTTTTTGCCAATTAGATAACAAGGTCTTCATGTCATTTTGCAAAACTCTTGGCCTCAAAGACATCCTGTGGGAGGAAATTCCATAGCCTAAAACCACCTTCCATGAAAAAGAGTATTTCCTTTCATCCTGACTTGCCATTTTTCAGTTTCACAGAGTGATTCTCTGTTCCTTTGTTGAAAGAAGAACTAGAGATCCTCTATTATCATCTCTTCACCAGTTACTGTTTTATATGCTTTTGTTGTGAACCTTCTTAATCCTTACCTTTTTAAGGCAAGTAATCCCAATCCTATTTTCAAATAGGAATTATCCAAGGTTGATAAATATTGTTATTGTCAGTCCTTGATCCTTTTTAAAGCTTTTTTTTTTTTTTTCCTGAGATATAACTAATGATACTCTCCAGTATCTCAGCAAGCTCATGTTGTATCTTTTCTGTAGACGACCATAGGTACTTCTGATATGTTTATTTGGCCAAAATGATTTTCTAAGCAGAGGTTTTCACATAAGTACTTTAACCTTAAAAAATACAGTTATTCAGCACCTAGAAGCTGTATGTGCATATTTTTCCACTGAATGTACAGTACTTTCAATTCTTCAGCAGTGAATTTAATGTGGCATTAAGCTATTTATTCAAGTCATTCTGAAGTTTCTCACACTTTTTGTCAGAGTTGACTGTTATAGATCATATTTGGTTCATTCAGCAAAGTATTGTGGATTTGGTAGAATTTAGGTGTTCCATTTTTCTCCTTAGGATGTTTGGACAGTTTCTGTAACTCCTGGTAAAATGTGTTACTGGGGAATAGGTCAGAAAACAGCAGGATGCAATTTTTATTTATAAAATAAATTTTATTAATTATTTGATGGCATAAGCTGAGGCAGCTAAGATGTATCAACATACTTTACATTATATAAGATATTTAAACTGGTAAAACACAACCTTATCTGGATTTTGTTCCATCAAAGGGTACAATGGCTTGTGGGAAAAGTCAATCACCAGTGGCTTATTCTGCTGTAGACCGCCTTTAAATTTTTCAGTTTTCCAGAAATGTGTTACTTAACTAGTTGTGCTAGAAGAGGTTTCTAAGGACTGATGTCCCTACTGTTATGGGAATTACCAAAAGAGGAAAATCATGTGGGGTGCTTGTTTAAAGAAGTTAGTAGCTGGGATTCTTGACCACTTGCAACATAAGTCCATTATCTTAACAATGCTATTTGTACAGCTGCAGACAATCATGCCTGCTCCAAACTCTTAATTTTCTTTATACCATTCACCCACTTTGATGTGGTTATCTGGAAGAAGTATCTACACTGGAAAATTTTTAGCCTCTGCTGGTAGATTTGTTGCTTTTTCATGACTCTGATCTGTACAGCATATAATCAGTGCCCCATATCGTGGGCTGCAGCAAAAGAAGTGTGACCAGCAGGTTGAGGGAGGTGATTCTCACCCTCTGCTCCACTCTTATGAGACACCACCTGGATCACTGCATTCAGCTCTGGGGCCCTCAACATAAGAAGGACACAGATCTGCTGGAGAGAGTACAGAGGAGGGCCATGAGGATGATCAGAGTGCTGGAGCACCTCTCCTGTGAAGACAGGCTGGGAGAGTTGTGGTGGTTCAGCCTGGAGAAGAGAAGGCTCTGGAAAGACCTTATAGTGGCCTTCAAGTAGCTAAAGGGGGCCTACAAGGAAGCTGGAGAGGGACTCTTTTATCAGGGAGTGGAGTGACAGGACAAGGGATAATGGTTTTAAAATAAAAGAGGGTAGATTTAGATTAGATATTAGGAAGCAATTATCTACTATGAGTGTGGTGAGGCACTGGAACAGGTTGCTCAGAGAAGTTGTGGATGCTCCCTCCCTGGAAGTGTTCAAGGCCAGGTTGGATGGGGCTTTGAGCAAGATCCACTGATCTAGTGGAAGGTGTCCCTGCCCATGGCAGGAGGGTTGGAACTAGATGATCCTTAAGGGTCCCTTCCAACCCAAACCATTCTATGATTATATGATTTCTGCCAAAGATTCGTCATTTAATTCTGTGAGTGTTGGCTCATCTGTAAGGCCCCAGGAGCATCGTCTTCAGTGACTCGGGCCTGATGCTCCATGGAGGTCTGCAGGGAGGCTGCAGCCAGGTCAGCTGCTGCCCTGGGGAGCTATTTTCAGCAGCTGTTTGGCCATGCCTGGCCTACAGCCCCCAGGCCATAGGTCCCATCACCCGGGCCTGGCATCCTGTTCCAGACTTGGCCCATCCCCATCTCCAGGAAAGCGCCCAGTGCCTGGGGCTGCGGCTGTCCTGGTGCCCCCCAGCTGCCCAGCTCCTGACTGGGATGGTGGGAGGGGCCCTGGCCAGTGCAGCCCAGCTGCCCTGAGGGTCTGGCCTGTGTAGTGCCTGGGCACTTTCACACAAGGGTAGACCTCAGAAACTCAACCCCAAGTCCAAACGCTGAGAATAAACTATATAAGGGAAGGGTTTTTGTTGTTGTTGTTGTTGTTTGTTTGTTAGTTTTGTTTGTTTGTTTGTTTGTTTGAGAAAATAGAGGCATTTGCTGGTCTAATGTTAGAGTGTGTAATGTTACAACCTTAGGCAATTGTAATGCTGACACTTTCAGAGATACCCTGGGAAATAAATGTTGGGAAGTGAGTGGAAGAACTGGAAGCTGTAGCTTGTATCTGAGAAGTAAATCTTCCTGAAGTGGGAACATCACAGAAACCCCCCAGGCTTCCCCTGTTGATGACTATTGGTGGTTTTGACCTGTGGGAAGGATCCTACAGGGTCTTAAAATATTGTAAATTAGGAGGGCAGTGTTGCCTCTCCCTGTGGACAATTTTTTTAATACTCCGCTGCAGACATACATGCAGCACTGGTGATTTTGGTCAAAGATTTCCAATACCAGGTAATAGATTACAGCTGAGCAGGATCACAATTCAGAGTTTTGCTAGGCAGGATTTACAGGATAAAATGTGGAAAAATGTCACTTGTATGAATCTCCTATACAAGGTTCCTTTTGAATACGAAAAAATAGTATTTCATACATCACTCTGACATCATCAGAGGACGACGTAAGCAATTTAAGTCTAAAATGAAAACTTAGCTCAGGAAAACTGTAGCTTTGATTGTAGTTAGCATTTATATATATATATTGTTTTAAATTTCTGTTGCCACTAATTCTATTGAAAACAAAATAAATCCTTCAACAAGCTAGCAAAAGCACAAAAGGTTTCTGTCTGTGCTTTCTGGTGATGAGACATTGCCTAGTATACTTTTTACTCTGGGCTGCTACAGCATCTGTAGCCTAGGTTGTAAATCAGAGAAATCCTAGCAGATTTTCAGTTCATGATGGCCTCATAGGACTTCAAAACTACCTCAAAACTCCCACAGGGCCTGCAGTCAAGCCATTTCTCTCAGTTCTGGCAAGCTCAGGAGATGAATATTGACCTCATGAAGTTTCTACACCAAAGTAGCTGTCCTTGAGTCATGAATGCCTTGGCAGCCTTCGGAATTTTTGCAGTAGCATTTTCACTTTAAATAAGATAACCGTGAATTAATAATTCTTTGTCAAATCCTTTCAGCTGAAATTTGGGAAGATTAGACAATGTGCCATAGAGAAACTTCATCATATTTTCTGTGTGTATTGTGAAACTGAATCACTGTTTGACTCTGAGTCACAGAAGGATTACTTCTAAAGGAGAAAATGGACAAGTGACACCTGCTAGATCCAGACTCTCAGTTTTACTATAAATTATTTCAGATCGGCTGAAATCCAAGAAACAATCATGTTTTATGTGAGCTCCAAGCAGTTTCTTCCCTGAGTTTTAGGTCTAAACATTTTTTTTTTTGCCTCCTTTGAGGTGATGTTTACTCCTTGACAAGAACTTGCTCAATGTCAGGGCCCCGAAGGCACCTACAGGCCTTAGTGGATTTGACCAGCCCATCTGGGGTCCCAAACCACACCCATGCTTATGTGAGTAGGGGCTCCATTTAAGCTCTGCCTGTGACCTTTGATTCTTCCTGGAGGTGATGCTGCAAATCTGTCTGTCTTCAGTCTCATTCTCTGGTGAATCTGAGTTGTTGCTTGGATTTCTCAATACGACATAGGACTTCAACTTTTCTTACAATCCCTGGACCTGTTGCTCTCACTAGCCCTGCTCATGTAGCGTGGATCTGCACCTGAGGAAGTGAGACTGCTGCCCTCCCCACCACCAACCACAGTTTGAAAAGTTACCTTGGCTTCTGGCTCATTATCCCTTGTGGGGCAGCCTACTCTTACTGCTCCACAACACCCGTGACATACACAATAATTTAGTTCCACAGCAGCACTCTAGCAAGAATAATGTTTAGGTCATACACCTGTTTGTTTTGTATTAAGTTTAGAGTAATGCTTCAAGGAATGCTCCTTTAAAAATTGTCTCTCAGCACTGAGGTTATTTATTTATTTATTTATTTATTTATTTATTTATTAAACTGGTTTGAATGAGGTCAGATTGTTTTCTCCAGAAATGTATAAGTTTATTAAGATTTCTTATTGCAGCTTTGGAAGAAAATTTAAATGAAAAGCCTCCCATATTTTAGTATATTGCATATCAGAATGTGTGCACATTTTAAAAACAGAGTAATACCTGTGTGTTGAAATGCCAGTTTACAAAATAAATGTTGATCAGCTGCTATATGGCTTCACACTGACTGAAAGAAATGGTGATTTATATTAATAAAACTGTTTCCTGGAAAAAGTAATAGAGAAGAAACTTCCAAATTTTATGTATTTGCCTTTGAATGTTTAAATAGATGATCCAATAATATATCAGATAGTCACGGTAAAAAAGAGTTTTCTGTACAAATGAAAGTCGTCCTGAGAATTTCATTCTGTCACCAAGAGATAAAACAGCTTGAATATTAAATAAAAAAAATCTTTTCTACTAAGTTGTAACATTACCATGGCATATGATATGATAAAATAGGATTACAAAAAGACTTTTGACCTGTTGTAATTTAGTCTGTCTGATATTGTCAGACAATTCATTATAAAGGAAAAAACATAAGGAAGGGATGAAATAAACCTGGTTAAAATCTTCTGTTACAGATAAATAAATCTACACAAGTGTTTGCTATTGTCTTTGCACAGATTTTGGAGACAGCAAAATCTTACTAAGCAGTCTTTAAAGTCTGCTTTCCAAACAGGCTTGAAAATACAGTGTTTTTTGATTGGCTATATCAGCCTGTAGACTATGTGGTTAGTTGGTATGCTTTACAATCTTTTGAAAAGGTTTATAAAGAGCACCAATCAAAATAACCTTCTGCATAAATCAAGAGTTTTTAAAGACATTGAGAAAGACTGTAGGACCTCCTGTATGAAAGGGAACCACAAGTAGAAGATCATGTTTCTGAAAGGGTAGATTTTTCTGAGGTCAATCAGAAGGATGATACATGAGATTTTCATTTCCAGAGGTACCAGCTGGTAAAGTTATCTGTGCAGCTGACTAGTCTGGAGTTGCTTAAGTGGGATTTAAATGATAAAAGATTACTTAGCACCACGTCTTATCAGACGTCTTAGAGGTACCTCATTCTTCCTAATGTCTTTGTATATGAATCCTGGACACTTTGGAAGGCAATTAGTTTTGTTGCTGACTGCCACAATATTGCTTCTCTTTGGGATACTGCTTTACAAAAGTACTTCTACGCATCTATCTCATTTGTGGGTTTGTGTGTAACTTGAAAACAAAGGATGTCCTTCTTCAGTGTTCATGGTTATAATGGATTTATATCTATTCTTATACAGCGTCTCCAGAAGTGGAGTCTCTTCTCATGGCCTTTTACTTATGTGGGTATCTAGAAGCTGGGCTGAAAATTGTCTTCGATAAGTAGAGTAGGATGGCAGAGGGATTTAACCTTTGAAAATACAACTCCTATAATTCTCCTTGAATAGCATAACAAGTTGATCTCAGCTTGTAATGAAAACTTCCTTACAGAACAGAAATTACAGTGGCTTACCATGTAATACAGTTTAATGGGCTCGGGTACTGGAGATTTGGGTCCTGTTTCTGTTATGGTGTGACTTTGTCAATATCTCTCCCATTTGTGTTTTAGATTTTAAAGAGTAAGTAATGATGCTAACCTTTAGAATTGTTTTGACTCCAAAGAAGCTCTGGAAATTGTTTAGTTAAGAGTAGGAGCAGCTGACTGGAATGGTTCTTATTGTTATATCGTCTGCGGTAAAAGTTGGTTGACCAAAACAAAAGTGTATTTATGCCCTGGGATGTTAAGCCTCGACTTGAGAGATTCTACAATGAAATGGAGCAATTGTTTCTCTTATGGGTGTTATGGTACAGCAATTTAAAGCTATAATAATTTATTGAATTTTCAGTGTGGGTACTTCTTCCTATCCAGCATATTTTAGAAATGCCACTTTACAGGTTGTGAATTCTGAAATACATTTTTATTTGATTATTTGATCCAGAAATTTGCCTATGGAAATGTGTTCATCTCCTTAATTAGTACATTCATGACTCTTGAGTTCTCCAACCCCTCCCTGAGAGGAGTTTCTTTCAGGTCAATGATTTCTGTTTAGTCATTCACTGCAGTTTTTCCACCTGAACTTCATAGGCTAATGAAAGAAGAAACATTTTCCAAGTGTGAGGCAGACAAGCAATTATTTGGAAGGTACAGGAAGCATCTCTGTCTTATAGAAACAGCACTAGAGGATTTGAGTTGAGAGCAGAATTGCAAAGCATATGGTGTTTGTTTCAGTGTTCTGGGCAAGTAGATTCTCAGGAAAAGCAAACATCCAAGTATGTGGATCCAACCAGAGGTACAAGATCTTTAAAGAGAAGAACTAAAATCCTCAGCCTTCAGGCTATCTCTGGGAAGGATTTCTGTGCAAAGTGCTGTTGCCCTTGTGATTCATTTAATCGCTGGGTTTTATTTTTCAGCTAGGTTTCTTTCCACAAGGGGGAGATGTATAGTATGGTATGTTTATTCAATATTTGTTTCTGTGGTTTAATACATTATTTATTGCATCCAAATATTGAATTAGTAACTCTTCTGGTTTAAATTTTTACTGTCATGAAATCTTGGAGTTTTTTCAAACATTAAAACTTCATTTTTTTCACAGAAACTTATGAAGATGTTTTATAATCTCCATTAAAAACAAACAAACAAACAAACAAACAAACCAAAACCAAAACAAACAAACAAACAACAAACAAGAGGAAAAAGAGCCAAACTTGTCACAGTCTGTACAATTCAAGTATGAGTCCATCACATTGTGTAAGTCTTCATCGGTAATAAGTGATAGCAATGACACAGGGCTCCCCTCAAACCAGGACACTTCCTGTGATATTTCAAATCACAGTGCTAGGTTATCTAGATCCTTTAGCTTGGTGACAGAACACATTTCATTATGACAAATGGACTAGCTGCCTTAGCAAAATTTCATCTGGAGTCATGCAAGCTTACCAAAACCACAACCAATATGAATAATTTACTGTAATAGAAAGTATTAGACAATCCTAATATTAGCCATTTTATTTGTTTTGTCTACACTGAATTCAGCGATGAATCTGCATTTCCGATTACATGTTAATATTATGCCTGTAAATTGTTTTAATAAAATTGTAGTACATTTTCCTGAGGAAATTACTCATCCATCCACATGTATATATACAAACACATTCGTATTATTCTTGCAATTACATATAATTTTTTTAAACTGCAACAATGGAGAGTCTGTATCAAATTTCTGTGGTTGTCAACAAATACAGCTACATGCTTAGAATATTTATCAATTATGCTTCTAGTTATAAACTATTAAACAGAAAGGTAATAAATGTTGTATGGTAGAACATGCCATTAAAAGTCTAACTAGAATCTGCTTTTGCTTGAATCAAAATGTAAAAGATACGATTAGAAGTTCTTGAGCACAGAAAGAAAATGTCCATGAAAATCAGAAAGATGCTATTCCAACCTTGGCAGACCTCATTAAACAATGATTACAAGATAACCAATAGCTCCATAAATAAGAAATAATAAAAATAATCAGTAAAAGGTGATTATGGAATATGTGATAGGGATTTTTTTTTTTTTTTTCTCTGTATAAAGTACAAGTCTGAATACCAAAGGAGGAAAGGATGCACAGGTGTTGACAGCAGGATAGAGGTTTAGAAATGAAGTGAAGCAAATGATGGTTTTTCAATGACAGAATATGTGATAGACAATATAGACAAATCATTTACATTTATGGGTCTCATTATTATCTGATGCAAAATCCACATTGCTGTCTCGTGGTAGGAAATACTGCTGATAATCTAAACTGATGTTAATCTTGGCATGTTTTCTCACTTGAAGTTCTATCTCAATACATTTTGAAAGTGAGGTTCAGATGCAGGCTAGTTATTATTTCTCTGTGATTACGAAACTTTTCTTCCAGTTGTTGTAAATATATTCCCTGACTTGAGAGATACAATGCTCATTAAGTATATGTATCAATCAGAAATCATAACAAGAAACGAATTATTTTATACCCAACCACCATTAAGTTTGCTATTATACAGAAACAAAAAGCTGATATTAATCAAAATTTCTCATTTTAATTTGTAAATATTAATATTAATAATCAACCCATTTACTATATAAGGTGAAGTACATCTTCAGTTGAAGCAGACAGCATGTTGTCTGAAGGTTTGTATTTGTCTAGTCAGGTCATTGGAGATAGGAGTTCATTGGAGTTCACTTTCATCCACTATGTGTCTATCCATGAGATGTTAAACAGTGTATTACTAGGAAATATGTTTCTGCCAAGTTATTCATAATTTTTTAATCCTTGCAAAGTACAAATTACAAGAGACAACTGAAGAAATATTATTCAATAAGTTTCTGTACATGATGGAAATTATTTTTTTCTAATCTAAGCAGTCATAATAGTAGTATAGACTCACTACGTAGTCCAGTGTTAGGTTCCCCAAACCCATTAAGATATCAAGAAATATCATAGAGCTCAGTGAATTACACATGGATTTTTGTAGTATGAGCCAACTATGGAATCAAAACAGGTACTGGCAATGATCATTCCTGTTTTTTTTTTTTTTTTTTTTTTTCCCCAGCATTTGTATTTACATCAAACTGCATGAACTGGGATGGTCTGTAGTGAATGGAAGAGATTTCATAACTGTTCTGGTATATAAGACTAAAGTTTTAAATATATTTCATTATATTTACCATGTGCTGTTGTAGCTTAGGCTGACTTGGAGTAAAAATCATTAAAACTCATGGCTTGGACAGGCGTACACTTTGTTGGATTAAAAACTGGCTGGGTGGCCAGGCACAAAGAATTGTGGTGAATGGAGTTAAATCCAGTTGGAGGCCAGTCACTAGTGGTGTCCCCCAGGGCTCAGTA
>VXAL01011666.1:18801-48104 GCA_013399475.1 Chauna torquata
TGGTTTAATGGTGGCCTTGGCAGTGCTAGGTTAAAGGTTGAACTGGATGATCATGGAAATCTCTTCCAGCCCAAATGATTCTATGATTCTATGATTCTAAAACCAGTCATGGCCTGCAACTAGATTTCTTTCAGGAAAGTATGCATGATAAAAAAATAAAATTATGATTAGACACATTGAATAAAGACACATGAGGCAAAAGCAGAAATACAGTATCATACAGCCAGCAGCAGCTGCCTTTTCCTGTTTTGGGGAAAAAAAAAAAAAAAGAATCTAAAATTTGTCATGCGAAGGAGATGCTTTGCACTTCCTGCATCCATATTCCCTATTACATACCAAGACGAAGCAAACTTCAAAGACAACTTTTGATTTACCCTTTTTTTTTTTTTTTTTTTTTTTGGATGGGATGGAGGAAGGATGTTAGGAAAACAAAGAGGAGGAAGGAAAAAATCAAGAGAGACTAGAATAATTAAAAGTTATCTGTTTGCTCATTTTCTCAAATAAGGAAGATCCTCCAAGAGTAGAAGACTAATATTTCAACTGATATCTCTAACTGCAAGACTGTTCTTGCTCTAGATAGCTCTTATTTTTATTAACACATTCGCATGGATGGAAAACCACTTCAAAGGCAGTCTTACTGCAAGTGGTATGCTCTTGTGTTGCATATATTGTAGCAGAAGCTTCCAGTTTGAACTTTTGTCAGAAAACTCTTCATCAGTTCTACTTTTATTTCTAAGTATAATATTTCTCTGGCCTGCACATCTTGAAGAAAATTATTAATAGATACCAGCATTGCTACTGACATTAAAATTGAGAGATTTGTTTTGGTTTCAAACTACTCTCCTGTTTTCCATGATATCTATAGAAACAGTGTAAAGTAACAAAACAAGTTTCTGTATGTGAATGCTTTCTGTATCATAAATAAAGATTGTCTTTGAAGTTACTGTGAAAAAATGACTGGTCATATGTATATGATTTTGGTGTTTTGTTTGTTTGTTTGTTTGTTAATCAAATCTTTGAGCTGCATACTAGTGCATTTTTGCAATTTAAAGATGAAGAATCTCCTTCCATTTAAAGTCTAAACATGAGGAGTGACATTGTGGACCCTAGCAGAATCATATAATCATAGAATGGTTTGGGTTGGAAGGGACCTTAAAGACCGTGTAGTTCCAATCCCATGGACTGTAAAAATAAGGTGTGGAAATCCATGATCATTTTTGCTATAAAAACATTGATGAGAGAATCTTTTCACAAATATGTTGCTTTATTTTTTCAAGAGACAGTTTAGAGTTTTTACTCAAATTATAGCCCAATAAATTAAACTGAGTCCTGAAATGAAGCTAGGTTTTCTTGTACATACTCAAGAATGGTCCAGGTAATATACATGCTAAACTATATAGTATACTATATAAAATATATAGTATAGTATAAACTTAGTACAAACTATATATACTATACTATATAGTATAGTATAAACTATAGTATAAACTATACTAAACTGTATAGTATAGTATAAACAGTATAGTATGCTATAGGTATGTTTTTAATCATATCACTGCAAAGCTATATTGTACCCTTACCAGAAAAGTAGAGTATCTAATTTTCCATCTTTCTTGTGTAAGATCACAGAAGACTAAAATTACCTCTGATTAGGCAAGTACCATCACGAAAAATCGTAGAGTAACTGACATGATATTTTTAAAGCTGAATTGTTCCTTTTCTTGCTATTCCACATTTTGTGACTTTTTGTTTGCCCTATTTCATTCTGAGTAATCTGAATGCTAAATTGCACTACTGATTTAAAGCCTTAACCCTATATCATGAGTCTGCCAAGTATATCTATCCTTTTCCTGTTGACAGCTTATTTTAAGTAGCACTTGAGTAATTTCTCTTTGAATAATTGCTAATCAAAAATTTCACGTTTGGTAAGCTGATGAAATTGAGACAGGAAGCTTGGATTTTTTCCTTTCTTTCTCTGTCTTCTACCTCCAGATGATAGCAGATACTGACAGACATTTCAATTTACTGATACAAAATAACATTTTATAGTTCTTTCAAAGATTCATGTATATATTGGTAGATATTTACATGCTCATTTTTACAGACTTCAGCTTAATGATATGTTCTTTTGGACCTTTCATGAAGATAGGAGTTGATTTAGAAACTTGTCTTAAAATAATGTGAACACATGGTTTGGGGTAGAATGGGGAGAGAATCAGAAAGGTAGAAGTGCAAGAACTCATGGGTTGAGATAAAAAGTTTACTAGGGAAAGCAAAAGCCACACGTGCAAACAAAGTAAAACAAGGAATTAGTTAGCTGTTTCCCATGGGCAGGCAGGTACTCAGCTACTTCCAGGAAAGCAGGGCTCATCACGCGTAATGGTTTCTTGGGAAGACAAATGCCATCACTCTGAACGTCCCCCCCTTCCTCCTCCTTTACCCCAACTTTTATTGCTGAGCATGACGCCATATGGTATGGAACAGACTTTGGTCAGTCTGGGTCACTTGTCCTGGCTGTGTCCCCTCCCAGCTTCTCGTGCACGCCCAGCCTCCTCACTGACAGGGCAGCATAAGAAGCAGAAAAATCCTGGACTCTATATAAATACTGCTCTGCAACAACTAAAAACATTCCTGTGCTATCACCAGTATTTTCACAAAAAAACCCGAAACACTGTGTGAGCCTCTATGAAGAAAATTAACTCTGTCCCAGCCCAAACCATCACATTTGCACATGCACTTCTATTAGAAAATGCTACAGTGAATGGAAATATTGCCAGCTACATCAAAAACAGTGTTTATATCAATGTTTTCACATGAGAAATTTAATGATATTTTAAGGTTAATGTGCAAAAGTCAAACAATATCCAATGTCTGCCTTTGAGGCTAACAAATAGTGGTTTTTATGAAATCTAAAAATGTTTGTGATCAAAAGACATTTTTATTCAAAAATATCTTTTTATTATAATGTATTAAGATAGAAAGAAAACCAAAACACAGTTATCTAACAATGTGATAAATGTGCGGGGAAATAATTCCAGAAAAATCCTACTTTATGCAAACATCTTTCAGAACTCAACTCATATGACTGAAAAATATTATTTGAACTGGGCTCATGCCATGTGTAGCACTATACTTCAAATATGTCATCCAAATGAAGTGTATTTTCGTCATCTTCATTATCAAGTTTGCATGTAGTGTGATTTCCATTTTGCTCATTACTCTATTATACAAAAACGCGGATATGCCAAAGAGTTGATCAGGTGAAGGATAATGACAATATCTTTGTACAGCAATGGCAACTTATTTTTCAGACCATATTCTAATGCGGTCACATTAGAAGCAAGCTAATAAGAGATATACTGTCGAAATATCACAAGCCAATGTGTAACAATATACCGTACAGCTGAGGGGACCAGACTAACCATTTGGACAATAATTCATCTTGCAGCAATTCCTATCTGACACTACACCGTTAGAAAAAGCATATATCATATGCAGTGCAAAAGGCAAGAAACACCATATGTATGACCTGATCTATTAAAGATATGCAATACTTAAAATATTCTGTGAGTAGGTCCACTGAGACCATTGGTACCCCTTCCTCAACACAAAATTTAGACAAATTAGTGAAGTTAGTACTTTTTTTTTTCACTCTTCTCACAGTTAATAGAACTAATCTTCTGAACAAATCTTTGCAGGGTGAACTGCACATCCCTTCAGGCAGGAACCTCTCTTTATGAGGTATATATGGCACCAAGCACAACAGAGCTTAAACTGTCATTGAGACTTTAATGCTTATGCATTAGGGTCCAAACTAATGTGAATAGAGAATGAATTTTGCTCCACATTTAGGTTAAAACAGACTTTTTTTGCAGAATTACTTCAGCAAAGGAGACAATACTGGTAGGAGACTTGGAAACCCCACTTTCTGTTTTTTATATGTCTGATTTAAACTAGAGTTTAATCCCCCAGAAGAGGGATTTAAATTTGGTTTCTACCCCTTCCCAGTGCTTCCCTGTTCTGAATCCAATGTTATGGTTATAGATTAAAAGGTCAAGGACATCTATAAAAACAAAGATACATCTGCATCAGTTAACATGTCCTTCTCAAAATAAAAGGATAAAAATTATTTAGCTGTTGGTAAAAACTGATATCAAAATTTATTTTATTGTGTGGAAACTTCAATACTATATGTCTAATGGTCATGAAAGTTTCTTTCAAAGACTTTTTGTCAATAATGAACATAAAACCACTTTCACAATCTTCACTAGTCTTGAAAAGCTCAGAGAGCTTACACATAGTTGAACACAGACTGACAAATACATTCAAGATCTCAAAAAATGTAGATACCAGGTAAAGTGAAACACACTATTATCACTGTGTCACAGAGTTTAATGGTGAGAATTTCTAAGACGTCAGTGAAAATGTTAAATAGTGAGAAACCTAGTATCAGTCCCTGCAAAATCTGTTCTCTTATCATTCCCCACTGGAAACTGCTTTTGAGGATTAGTTATTAGGTGGCTTGTAATCTGTTTAACAGGTGCACTATCAATGTTGTTTCCTTCTGTATTTTTAACTGGAATATTAGGTGGTACTACATCAAATGCTAACATTCATATATATTAGCTTTAAAAAGTTATCTTTTTCCAAATATTAGAGGAAGAAATCAGAATTACTTCACTGGAAGTATTTTCTTTTGAAAACTAATCAGCCTGTTCTGATCATTTGGATTATTTTACTTGCCTGTTGTGAACATTCACACAATATCAAAACTCCTTCAGTGTTTTCAGTTTCAATAGTTTCTCAAGATTTATTTAAAAAATCTCTAACATCTGCAGATATCCTCAGCTACATTTTTAGGACTGTATGAGGTATTCACTATTTGATTTCTTAATGTTTATACCTATATCATAAATTTTATATCCATCTTTAATAGAAAATACTTTACAAACTTGTGGAATGAGGGTATACTATACCTATATTGAAATACAAAAAGTATTTCCTCAATATTTTTTTCTTTTGTGTAATTGTTGGCAGTTTTAATATTCTCAGTCTGTTGTAAGCTTACATCACTGCCATGTTTATGATAAGCATAAACCTCTTGTTGTCCAAACCTAAAAAATGACAGATTTTTTTCCTTGACTTTTTTAATTTCCTATATTAATATGTACATTTCATTACTTGAAATTGGAGTTATTTTTTTTCTATTTATTTTTTTCTTTTTTTTCTTTTTTCTTTTTTTCCTTTTTTCTTTCTTTTTCTTTTTCTTTTTCTTTTTCTTTTTCTTTTTCTTTTTCTTTTTCTTTTTCTTTTTCTTTTTCTTTTTCTTTTTCTTTTTCTTTTTCTTTTCCTTTCTCTTTTTCTTTTTTCATTTCCAGTTTCTGCTCTCTGAGTTAGGGCAAACTTCTGGGCAAAGATGCTGTTATTTTTTTACTATGGAATCATGACTTACTACTTATCTAACAAACTTCTCTATAAGAAGCAGATACAAAGGTAAACACAGACAATGAATTGCCAAAAAAAAAAAACCAGGAAAAATGATGAGTCATCCACTGGTCATGTGGATAGAGATGGTATCTGCTAACATTCCTAGAATTGCATTTCTTTGGAAGTTATTAGTTGAAGGTATTATTAGTCTGTTTTGCTTTTTTATGTGTTTTTTGTTGCTTTTTTGTTTGTTTGTTTGTTTTTTACTCACCCAGTGATTTAACTATTTGCCAAAATCAAAAAAGCTTATTGCAAGAATGCAGAAAATGCTTAAGGTTTTGTTATGCTCTACTACATATTACTCTTTAGCAGATATATATAGCTTTCTGTCTATAGCAAAATGACACATTTCCACATTATCATTAGACATACGTTCATTTGTTTGTGTGACTAAACAAGATAATTTAGACAATTCTTAGATCAAATTGTTGGCAAGTTATTTATTCAGAAAGGATTGTCCTAAAAACAAAGGTCCAGATTTTTACAGATCAAAATATACTGAATCATATAACCCCCTTTTAAGCCATGTCACAGATGATTAATACCAAACCCATCCTACCCACAGGCATTTACCAAATGTCAGCCAATCACAGGCATCCATATCATGAACATGTCTGTGCCCACTGCCCACGGCTGGTGAATGATAAAGACTCGCACATCTCAGTTTGGATTCATGCCTCTTAAGATTTCATACATGATTAGAATAGGTAGATTCCACAGAAATGTAACTTGGAAGATGCTACAGAAATTCTCCAAGATACTGTAGATTTGCAGAGGAAATTATTTTGCTATTCCTGGGAAAGGCAGACTAGAAGAATGTTCAAGCAGAAAAAAATGTGATTCCTATTAGAAGGAATTCTGCAAAACAACGTTTTGCTTTTGCAATGCTGAACTGAAGTATCATAGAATCATAGAATGGTTTGGGTTGGAAGGAACTTTAAAGATCATCTAGCTCCAACCCCCTGCCAGGGACAGGAGTGCCTTCCACTAGATCAGGTTGCTCATAGAATGAACTTCCTTGGAAATCACAACTATCCATAAAAAAGGCTTTCATTTTGCATATCCTGTATGTTGGAGTCCTTGGGTAATGGCTGAAGTCCACTGCCCAGTGTTTGGGTGGATCCAATTTATCAGTTTTGCTGACAAACTGAAAGATCAGATATTAGCAGAGCCCCTGGAAGGACACATACACACATAGAAGAGTTTAACTTTTATTATTCCAAGTAAACACACTTTTTAGTATTAAAACTACATTTTAGGTCATGAAACACAAGACCAGCAACCTTACAGAAATTCAAGCTCTGAATTTAGTCAGGGAATGTCTGACTTAGTGGATGACTTGTTGTTTTTTGCCAATCCCACTGAAACATTTTACTGGTCAGTAGAGTCTGTTATTACTGTAATTCTGAGTTTTAAGCAGAATATCTGAAAGATACAATTCCTAGTATGAAGGCATTCAAAGCAGTTATGGCATACATATAGAGACAGACAGGAACCAAAGCAAGGAGAACAAAATTTTACAGAACAAAATATGGTAGATGTGGCATTCAGTGGATGGAAATGTCAGCATTGCAGATTACATCTATCATGAGTCTTACCTGACCCATTACATTACCTTACCCATTACATTAACAGGGAAGATTCAATGCACTCTGCATCCAGTTCTGAATCAGTAGATTGCAACTAGTAGCCATTTAATTCATTCTCTTTCATAAAAACAAGCTTTAGTAAAAACTAAACCTTGTTTTATTTCTGTTTTTAAGTGCACTACAGCTTGCAGTTAAACAGTTTTAGTTTTAATGCTACTTTAGGCATCTTTAATCCTACAGCTCATGAAGAAATCCTAAATCCTAAAGAAATATCACCTGTTGCTTACCACTAGACTAGCAATAACATCCTTTAACTAAATATACTTTCCATAAGCTGCCCAACACCTTCTGAAACTTCATTTGCATAACAGTTCTAGATTTTCATCCTCAAATAAGCAGCAAAACCCATTGTTTATTTCTCTACAGCTCTCTTTTACAGCCTGTAGCTATATCAAGGTTTAAATTTTTTCCCCTCTTACCAACAGGATGATTAGTCCTTGAAGACGTGTTTTTTTGGTTAAATTTATGAAGAGCTGCACAGTCACTGGGGAGGCTCCTAAAGCCAAAGAGCACCTCCCAACACTTCCAGATCTACACAACCTGTAATATCTTTCATGGTCTGTAGCCTACTTTACCTGCTTTGTGAAGCCAAGCAGGTTCCAATGATGGTTCTCGGCAGGGTAAGGATTAAAATCACATCTCTTACTCATGCCTAAACAGAGGATAAAGTAGATGTTGTCTACTCTGAGTACAAGTGTTATAACCTGTGTGACTCATTATATCTGTGAAATAACACAGGACACTTGACCTCATTTATTATTTGCTCAATTCTGTGGTAAGTGCTGGTGTCTGTTTTTAGTGAAACTGTTATTAACATAGTTTTTCAGATATAAGAGCAGACAGCAGAATTCATCAGAGCAAGCCTATTTTTGGAATAACATATTAAAGTGAACTGTGATCTGGCTACTTTTAAAATATGCTATAGCATATGATCATCATTTATAATAATTAGAAGGAGAATTATAGAATGCTTTATCCAGTATCAGATAGATAGACTATGGAAAGGCTATGATTTGATGGGAAACATAATATATCTACCAAATATTTTGATTTGACATAGTACTTAGTCACGTAACCCAGCAATACAGCATTGTTGCTGCTAGTAGCAGGCCACAAACTCAGTACAGTTTGCAAGGCCTCAAGACAGAATTTTTATTCAACTCTCTTGCTTGAATGGATGTGACGTTAAAGTAACTTCTTGATACTCTAAGGACTGTCTAGATGGAACTGACTGGCAATGGTGTTGAGTATAGACTTTGGGATATCTGGCAGCTCTCTACAATCTAGTATGTTATAATGGTTGCCCATATCACATTTGTAATAAAAGTTAAGTGATTCTGATCCAATTGTTGGATAAAATGCGTAGTTACCATTGTTTTTGATGTGGAAGAATGCTTTTTTACCTGACAAGTGAGATGCAAGTTGCTGCATGAGATTTTGTGGTGCGGCTCTCAAGCAAGAGAACTTGAGGATTTGAATAATTGCTTCACTTATATGTACAAAATGATCTGATATTTACTTTAGATATAAAATATATTTGCATTAGAAAACTGTTTACATTCTCAGTTTTTGTTTGCAATTTTTCATAGATGACACAAGGAACATTTTACCTTTCCAGGCACTTAGACTGTCTAAAAATACAACCATGAGAGATGTCATGTATATTTTTGAGACAAATCTGTTTAAACCAAACACTTTTGGTCTTCAAGTTACTATAGTTATAAATGATTTATGAAATCTTTATTCTGATAAATCGCAGTTTTGTGTTAAATGTTTGTGCAGCTGCCATGGTCCCCAGGCAAAATGTATTACAGTATAGTTAATCACAAATAAAATTATAAAGCAGAATTCATTTGGAAACCTTTTGAAATACTGCCAGGTTTCAATTTTTTTATGTTGGTCCTGAGCAGAAAATACCAATAAAATACTGATAATGGCACCATCTTTTAAAATTCAAATAGCTATTAGAAGACTGTCTTATGATCTGTTCAAGATCATGGTCATATGTTAATGTTAAAATATTAATATTTTGTCTTTTGTCAGTTGTCAGAAATATTTGCATAAAAAACTAATGTTTCACAAGCTAAGTGAATTCCTGAAGAAACTCACATGCTTTCTAACATTCTTCTGATGTGTTCCATAGACTGTGGTTGGTTGTTACTCTTTTAAGTACTGAAGCTAACATAAAACATTTTGCTGTTTTTCTTTCTTCAGTGATCCCAAAAGAAAATGAAAGACTTTGCATTTCTGCATTTTCTTTTTGATTTTTTTTTCCTTAAACAGCTTTCTGCACAACATACTACCTCTCTTTATACCACCATTTTTATTCTAATTACTATTTGAAAATGTCTTAATCACAATTACTTCTTTGGTACCTTCATGCCCAACAATACAGAAAAGAAAGCATGAGCTAAAACTGTCTATTCTTAATGTACCCAGTTGTTTCTAATTGTTGCAGGCTGAATCAGATCAATACTCTTATTTGTGCTACTTTGTCTGTAAACATTTTACAGTAGTTCATGGATATTGTCTACCTTCAGTCTCAAGGTTTTTCTGAAGTGAGGATGTCTATCCTTGACATAATCTTTGTACTTAATTCTTCCTGTTGTCATAAAGACGTTTTGGTGATGTGACTTCACTGTATGATGTGACTGTTATTGCTCTTCACTGAGACTGGAAGGATTCAGCTATGTCTTGGGTAGCTTTATACTTTCTTGTCTCCTTTTAGAGTGGAGAGGAATAATTACAGCCCTTAGAGATGGATTTTCAGAAGCCAGTCAGCTGAACAGAGACAGCAAACAATCAGACAATGCACTTAAAGCTTGTGCTAGAGTACTATTGACTTTAATGGACTGTTTCTTATGTTGAAACACAATTAACAGCATGGTCCACAAAGGGAAAACTGAAGGGGACCAGATCAAATGAAAGGATTTGGAGAAACAGAATTATAAAAATGAAAGTGATTTAGTCTGTCATATTTTTACTTTACTTTTTATTACATACACTGACTCCTTTGGTATTAAAAGCACATCTTATTCAGAATTTTGCAAAATCTGACTTTATTGATCAAGATCAGTTTTCAATTAACTGCTATTTGTCCTAGACAAAGTGTCTATATATATAATAAAAGAGTAGCTGAGGATGTAAAAAAGAAGATCACCTTGAAGCAGCAGTATCTTATTTTCATGTTTATATAATTCTAGGCCTTAATCTAGTCTATACTATATATTTTGTTTCATCTGATGGTTATTTTACAAATAAAAGCTGGTAATAAATTCATTGTTTAATGCTTATGGTCAAAAGCTGTCCCCATAAATCATAAATCACAGGTACAACAGCATTAACTTTCCATACTCCTTGTCAAGCTTGTGCCATATTTATGGGACAATTTGTATGTAAATACAGAGTTTTTAAACAGAAATTGATATTGAGGTTACTGGAAGAGGTTGCTTTATATTTCTGGTTTCAACTCATAATTAATTTTGAATATAATGTTTATCACACAGACAAAAGGTGAAAATGAAATAACCAAGCAAACCTTCATGTGAAATCTCTGCCAGAGCACATCTTCTTCCACTGTCTGCTCTTAATAGAGTTTCTTTAGGAATGAAATATGAGTTTTACACATGGTGCCAACATACATATGTTTATTTTCACAGAGAGGAAAAAAAAATTCTTCTGAATTTTAAAGCTGTCCTTAATTTGTAATGGAAGTAACTAATGAATCATAAGTATAAAAGTCCATACGTTATTTCTAAAGATCTGAAAGACAAGGTGGCATGGTTTTGGCTGGGATAGAGTTAACTTTCTTTGTAGAGGCTCATATGATGCTGTGTTTTGGATTTTTGATGGAAATAATTGTGATAACGCATCTGTAGCCTTGAGCTAAAGAAAACAAAGGAGAAAAGAGATGAAAGCAAGAATGAGGAAGTGCTCTGAAGGAAGATTCCAGATTGACCCATAGTAACCTTTTGCTCATTACGGGTCATTACAATATTAAAAAACCAATCCCATTAAAATGGAAATGTACGGAAATGTGGGAACAGGTACACCCTCTAGAGTGTAAGCCTAGGGCTACAAAGATGGTGAAGGGTCTAGAGGGCAAGATGTATGAGGAGCAGCTGAGGTCACCTGGATTGTTCAGTGTAGAGGAGACTGAGGGGAGACCTCACGGCGGCCAACAGCTTCCTCATGAGGGGGAGCAGAAGGGGAGGTGCTAATCTCTTCCTTCTGGTGACCTGTGCTAAGACCTGAAGGAACGGCATGAAGCTGCATCAGAGGAGGTTCAGGCTGGATATTAGCAAAAGGCGCTTCACCAAGAGGGTGGTTGAGCACTGGAACAGGCCCCCCATGGAAGTAGTCAGGGCACCAAGCCTGCTGGAGTTCAAGAAGCATTTGGACAATGCTCTCAGACATATGATTTGATTTTTGGGTGGTCCTGTGTGGAGCCAGGAGTTGGACGTGATGGTCCTTGTGGGTCCCTGCCAACTCAGGATATTCTATGATTCTATGATTCTAAGTCAGAGGTGTGCTTGCTTTGCAAGTGATTGCCAAGCACCTGACTGCACAGAAT
Source organism: Chauna torquata (assembly GCA_013399475.1). Lineage (NCBI taxonomy): Eukaryota > Metazoa > Chordata > Aves > Anseriformes > Anhimidae > Chauna > Chauna torquata. The sequence continues at coordinate 30,511 of VXAL01011666.1, forward strand.
TTAAATAAAGATCTTCAAGTGGATTCCAACTTTGTGTGCTTATTGGCTAGGTGTACCAGGCATGCACCTATGGGTAACACATCCATTGGTTTTAGTTTTTGCAGATTGCTTACAGAGAGTCAAGGACTTTTCTGCTTCTGCTGTCGACCTGCTAGTGAGCAGGCTGGGGGTGCACAGGAAGTTGGGAGGGGACACAGCCAGGACAAGTGACCCAGACTGACCAAAGTCTGTTCCATACCATACGGTGTCATTCTCAGCAATAAAAGCTGGGGTAAAGAAGGAGGAAGGGGGGGGAACGTTCAGAGTGATGGCATTTGTCTTCCGAAGAAATCATTACGCGTGATGAGCCCTGCTTTCCTGGAAGTGGCTGAACACCTGCCTGCCCATGGGAAGTAGTGAATGAATTCCTTGTTTTACTTTGCTTGTGTGTGCGGCTTTTGCTTTAGCTAGTAAACCGTCCTGATCTCAACCCATGAGTTCTGGCACTTTTACCTTTCTGATTATCTCCCCCACCCCACCTGGGGAGAATGGCTGTATGGTACTTAACTGCATGCTGGGTTAAACACCAGCACAAGGGCACCACAAAACTGCCAGCACTTGTTTGAGAGTACCCATCAAAGACCTGGTCCTTGAACGATGGTTGGTTTTCAGTTCTTCTTTGTTCCCAATGGTGTTACGTTATTGTGGTGGTTTTACCCAGCTGAGCAGCGGAACTCCACTACAACTGCTCTCTCACTCCCCCTCCTCAAAGGAAGAGGGGGCGAAAATATGATGGAAAAGGGCTCAAGGGTTGAGATAAGGACAAGGTTACTCGCCAATTCTTGTCACGGGCAAAACAGACTCAACATAGGGAGATTAGTATAATTTATTACTACCACTAGCAGACTAGAGAGTGAGAAACTAAAAGCAAACTAAAAACACCTTCCCCCCAATTCACCCTCTTCTACCTCCTCCCCCTGAGTGGTGCAGGGGAATGAGGAGTGGTGGTTGTGGTCAGTCCATATCGCTTCATCGCTGCCACTCCTTCATGGTCACTCTCTGCCCCTGCTCCAACGTGGGGTCCCTCCCACGGGATGCCATCCTTCCTGAACGGATCCTGTGTGGTCTTCCCACAGGCTGCAGCTCTTCAAGAGCTGCTCCAATATGGGTCCGTACCACAGGGTCCATCCTTCAGGAGCAAACTTCTCCAGCATGGGTCCCCCACAGGTGGCAGCTCCCATCGGATCGCCTGCTACTGCGGTGGATCTCCATGGGCTGCAGCCTCCTTCAGGTCAGATCTACCTGGTCTGCCTGCATGTAGATCTGCTCCACCATGAACCTCTCCATGGGCTGCAGGGGAACTTCTGCTTCGGCACCTGGAGCACCTCCTCCCTCTCCTTCTTCACTGACCTTGGTGTCTGCAGGGCTGTTCCTCACTCCTCTCTCTCCCAGCTGCTGCTGCACAGCAGTTTTTTTCCCTTTCTTAAATCTACTCTCACAGAGGTGCAAACAACATCACTCATTGGTTCAGGTCTGGCCAGTGGAAGGTCCCTTTTGGAGCCGGCTCTTATTTGACATAGGACAGCTTCTGGAATCTTCTCACAGAAGCCACCCCTGTGGCCTCCCTGCTACCAAACCTTTACCATGTAAACCCAATACAGTTATTTAAAGGAAAACAAGTAGGGTTGATCCCATTGAGGGAGCAGGCACTGAAGAGAGAGGCTCTGAGAGATTACAGGGGCTGAAGGTGTGACCTATAGCACAGAGTTGTGAGCCACTTCAAGGATTGTGGCCTGTGCAGGGGCTTGCTGCAACTCAAAGACATTGAGTGAACTGTAACCAAGCTTGTGAACAAGGAACAGGGGCTGCAAAGGAATAAACCGTGTTTTTTTCTATTCTGTTTTGTTTTGTTTTGTTTTCTAATCAGTTTGACTTCTCTTTATTTGAAAAGCATTCTTGTGACTATTCTGTTAATGCATGACTTTTGTGATCTCAGAAGCCTTAAGTTTTGTTTGGTGACTCCTCTTGAAACTCCAGACAGGTCTGCTTCAAAGTCATCGCTGACCTGTTTTTTCAAAGTTTCTATACTTGCAACAAAGTCTTGTGGCAAAAGCATTCCTTCCTTTTTCCCTTTATGAGGTTTCTCTAATTTTCTTCTTAATGGGTCATTCCATGTACTCTTGATGTTGAAGAGTAGTTGATGATGCATTTGGAGAGTGCTCCTCAGAAAAGTCTAGTCCTCTTCAGTTAAGACTTGCATTGCATTTTTATGCAGGATAACACTATTGGTTATGGTATATATTTACAGTTGGGAAGCTTATGAGTTTATTTTACCTTTCACCTGTAATCTTATCAAAAATCTTTTTTAAGTATAGAACTTTAGATATGTCGTAATTTGTTGTGGCTGGTGATATGAGTTTATACTTACCTGTTAGTTATTTGCGTGTAGTGAACTTTCATGTGTATTTCTGCATTAAGAACGTTTCTTTTCAAGTATGTATTTACATGCCTGCTTTCTGTTAAGATCAATTTAGAATGTGCCTTTCTACACGTTGGCTACTGAGTGATAAAGTTTGACTTAGGATGACGGTTGGACTAGATGATCTTGAAGGTCCTTTCCAACCTTGTGATTCCGTGATTCTGTGATTCTGTGACTCTAAATATGTATTTTTAAATTTTAATTCCCAGAGAATGCATTTGGTATTCTGAAATCATTACTAATGCCTCTGTTAGCAGGCATCATTACCAATGTTGTTTAATAATGGGACATATCTATTTCCTATATTCAGCAGTACTAACAGTAATGTTACTTTCTGTTGTTGTCTCCTGTTTAACTTGCTCCAATATATTAGACGTACAATTCCTGATATCTCACTTTCAGTAAATTGTCTGAATTGCTGCAGAGTAGAGAGAGACTAATTCATTACTAGAACAGTCCTAAGACTAACTTTTTCTTTCTTCTTTTTTTAATGTGGGAAAAAAAAATCTCCCTTTAGAAAAGAGGTGCTGAAAAATTCTAATTTCTTGTATGGCAAACCTTGAAACTTTGAAGAAATGATGCCTCCAGCCCCCAGCTTCTGACACCTTTAGATTAATTCTCGGCATCTTTCTGCTTAAAATGACATGGAAAATTGGATAAACTGTACTTTTCACATTTCAAAAGCTACACTGTAAGATGTCAACATTTAAAAGTGAAAATGTTACTTCCAGAGCAAACTATTATGCATTGCAAAGAGAAATAATGAGAGCAAAACCAAACCAAACCAAACCAAAAACAAAAAATAAAACAAACAAGCAAACAAAAACCAAAATAACTGAAGAGGGATCTTTTCAAGTGTATGAATAAAATATATGCAACAGAATGCAACAGAAGGGGACAGATGCACAAGATCCAGACAGTTTCTTTCTTTCTAGGAGTGTAACTAATGATCATCCTAATGATGTTACAGTGAAATGTTGGAGAAAAATTTATTTACCTTTATCTTTCTACCTATAATGCTTTCTCAGACCATTTCTGCAAGCTCATAAGCTGTCTGAATATACAAAATCTCTCCACAAGTTCAAATTTGAAAAAAGGCTTTAAGATCATTTAAATTTTTTCCTCTTTCTTTCCCTTTTATCCTTATAAAATCACTTCACAATTTTGGTCAAAAAAAAAAAAAAGAAAAAGGGGTGGGGGATGGGGGGATTCATATACTGTGTATTTCCAGACATTTTGAAGGAATGATTTTCAACCACCTTGTATGGCACCTTAAAGAAGAAGTTTGTTTCTTTCAACCCCAGCAACTTAGAGAGGGTAGTTGCAGTGTTGGAATTGTATTTATTTATTTTTTCTTTTAGTGACTGAGTTTAGGCTTTTGGATTTGTTTTAAATTCTTATCATGTGTCAAATTCAGCCAGATGGCAAATGACAATCAAGTGTTAGCAATGTTCACCTTTTCACCCTTCTGTGGTCTTTTTATTGCAGAACTTGTTTTCATTTGGTGTGAAATTGTACTATTTCCATGAAGTTCACTCAAGTGTTATACTTGTCCTGGGGCTGGAAGTTTCTCCTTATGGCACAGGAGAAATGTGTTGTTTGAGGGCCCATTACCTTGGGAGTGGGGTTGAACAGCACCTATTTTCTGTGCAATTTTCCCATGATCAATGACTCTGCATATACATCTTTGCAATTTTGTTCAATCACATGTCACTATGTGGAGCTGGGTGGCTGTCTCGTGAGCACTGGTTCACTGTCCCCAGAGGGTTAGAGATGAAGAGCTAAATTAGGATTCAATACCTCCATATTTATGTACTTGGCTATTTAAAGAACTCTTTGGAGAATGAGTGTTATATGTAGATACATCTAGATCCTTAATATCCTGAGGGAGTGGATGGGAACGTTTATAGCTGCAAAATTATTCAGAATAGTCAGAATCTAAATGTCTTCAGGGAAGTTTTGGAGGAGAATCTTAAATATAAGCTAGTAATAGGGGGAAATCTCATGACAGGTGGAGTTCTTGGTTGAAAAATATAATTTAGAATACACTGGGAAAAATTAATTTGTTATACATACACACAGTTGAATTCCATATTAAGTAATTCAGGAAAACTGTGAGGATTAATGCAGAGAAAACCTCTGTCTGTTTCTGAAAACTGTGGTCAAAATGCTGGACTAGACATTAAATAAATGATTAGTTTACAGTAAGAAAGATTTGATCATGTTAGATCACTTGATCTTAAAAACTCTTATAGTTGACTGTTTTTTTCCTTAGATCACATATTGCTGCACACTGGGGAAACAAGCAGGAGGTACTCAAAGCCTGTGTTCAGCAGCTGGCTGTGTTGTTACTAAGGTTGCAGTGATGTGGTGCATGCTTTTCAGCTTACATGACCAAAGTGCTGTGAGGGATGGATACAGGCTCTGTAGGGAGATGAGGTGGGGGTATGTGCTGGCCCAAATGCACAAATACCTGCTGTGCAATGGGTGCAAGGTCTGATGAGAGGTCATGGTTAGGGTCAGAGGAGGTTTGTGATGGGTGACTGCTCAAGACCAACAAAAGGAGGTGGGTGAACAATTGGAAGACAACTAAAACAAATTACAACCATGAGCAGTCTAGAATGGTTTATGAATCTAAATTTTAAAATGTGCAGATAAGGAGAAAATATGTATGAGAAATAGCACTGAGTCAAAATTGAGACTGCGGTTTGTACGCCAAACAGCTTTTTAATGAACGGTATATATGAAGGACAGCCTTTGGGAAAGTTATTTCTGGGTTTTGAACTTCTACTCTCAGTAACCTTTGAATCTGCTCTTTTAGCTCTTCTCCACTGAAGAGAGAAGATTCTGACATTCTCTATATGATTTTTGTCCATTCAAATTACAGGATTATTTCAAAATAATGAACTACATGACTGATACATGCAAAATGACAGTGTATTTATTTCAAAGATGGCCCTCTAATTAGAACTAGAAACCAGAAACTAAGAATTTCTAGAATATAATACGTTTTGAATCAATTGTTAGATTTTATCCTGGAAACGGGCCCATCTGGAAACTCAAATTAGTAATATTTGAGTAGCTTTATATTTGGGACCCGCAATGGAAATCTGAGCTGGAAATGCAGTCATCACATCTCTCTCTTTTTTGTTTTCTTTTTTTTTTTTTTTTTGGTTTTACACATCATTAATTATGTTTTTGCTAAATTGTACGTCAATGCACAGCAGTTATTTCTAGTGTATCATTCTACAGTTAGTCTGAAGTCAATGATTACTTGTCTCTGGAACAAGGCATGTCAAGAGCTGTTTTATTCCTATTCTATATATAAAAAGAACACGTCCATTGGTGCAAGATACTACCTCTCTAAAGAATCTTTCTTTGCAGGATGTGACTTCTGATCATCAAAATTCAAGGTGTTTGCAAAAATTAGCTAAAAAAAAAGTGTTTTGTTTTAAATATTTTGCTGGGGTGAAGCTTCTGTAGTGTTATTAAGATCCCAGTTGACAAATCTGAACAATCCATTATGTACTCTGAGGACAGAAATAGAAAACTACAATATAGTATAGGGGACTAGCTTGTTACTACGCACAAGAACATTTCAAATGCATGTGAATATGGGGTCAGTTTGAGGAACAGTCCTTGATTTTCTTTTCTCCTCTATTTTTTTCCAGGAAGGGTGAAAATGAAAAATATATTCATATAACTAATATTTCAGTATTTTTTTTTTCAAAGCTGAATTGTTTTATTTCCATGTTATTATGCTGCAGTGTAATGAATGTCTCCACTATTTCCATTTTGCACCTGGCAAAATTATTAATTTTTTTAGAGAATGCTGCTGTGTGCAATAAATTGCATGTCTGTGAAGATTGACTAGTTATGATAGTCTAAAAGGTTGTGAATATATAATTCTTCATCAGCAAGTCACTGTTTTGAATTTAGTCTTTATTCAGATACTCTGTAGCGAATGAAAATGGTAGCCGTTTGCTAATATATGTACAATGAATTGTTTGTCTAGGTTCAGACCCTCTTGAACAGGGAAAGGCTGCAGTGCTACCTCAGTAGATAAATGAGATGAAAAGTTTGCATTGCTATCATCTGCATAGCATCTTTCTCCTCTTCCTTGCAGTGGCTTAATAGGCTCCTATTTTCTGTACTGCTGGTGCATTATGCTACCTAGGTACTACAAGAAAACACAATTGGTGCATATCTCCTTTTTCCCTGTTTTTTCTTTGTGGACAGTTTTCCTCTTAATTCCCTGCCTATTTTTAAGGAGTTTCCTTTCTCAATCTTTCTGGCTCAGGCTAGAAGCACTAAAAGCCTTTACAGCTGATACCTCACTAAGTGCCCTTATTGTTTCAACTCCGTTAGTCTTCAGAGGGTTTTCTTATCCTTGTCCAATCCCAAAGCTGCTGAAGTTAATTGGAGTCTCTTCCTGTACTTAAGCAAACTTTCAAGCAAAAATATGCTTCTCTGAGTACATAAAGACATTACATCTCAGTGGATTCATAACTACTGTGTTGACTCCTTTTTACAACTGTTTTACTGTGACTATCTGTAATCTTGTCCTCTGTCTTGAACGAAGAGAGAGGAAAGAAAAGTCAATTTTCTTCTGTTCTTATGGAAATGAATTGCTTTATCCATCTACACCTGACTTTCTCCTCACAATATACAAATCAAAAATGAGGGACAGGAGGCAGATTTTGAGAATGCCAGTAGAGGCCTTCTGGAAACAAAATCTTCCATTGCATGCAACAGATTTTTTTTTTTTTTTTTCCCGTGGAAAGCAGAGTCTGCAAGATTTTCTTGGTCAGAAATCCCAGTTATTTTCAAAGTGACTTAGAGCTGCAAACGATCGGATCTCATTCTGAAAATAGCTATTCATTATGTCATGGCAAAGAATTGTGATGACTAATGCTAGACTTGGTCATCTCTTTTGGCAGGTAACTGCCAATACCATAGCTCTTAAAAAACACATTGTTATAGATGAATATGCTAAAATAGACTTTCATATTTTAATGATTTATTTTTTACCTAACTTACAATCCAGTTTTTGTTTTTAAGTCTTCAGTGTGTGATATGGTTAACACTGAAGCTTTAAAGAGCAACCACTACACAAGTCTGATGTGCATGATTTTTAGATTATTTTTTTACATGTTTATTTGTGTAATATGTTAAAGTTAATATGTGGAGGGTGGGGTGGAAAGGAGAGTTGCAAGGCACACATCTTAAAATGTCTTGATCTTCTCTACACTTTGCATTAAGAATGCACTGAATGTACTGTGAAATATTTTTTTCCACACCTTAAAATCATTTATTTTGTGCTCAATTCACAAGTTTTTGTGCAATTAACTGCTACTGGAACCAGAAATTCTTAATTGAATTCAGAAGCTTATTCACAGATAATATTAGTGATGTTTCAAGTATGCCATCTGAAGTGAACGTATCTGAAGAGAGAAATTTTTACAGTGATCTTAAGACAATGGTGATCAGAATCAAACAAGTGACATTTTCTCTGTCCATGAAGCTGTCATCTTCCATTGATTTTGTAGGTAGATATCCAGTTAAAAGAACGTCAGAAAAATAACTTCATCTGTAGTAGCTGTTGTATTCTATTCATGCTCTTATTTTCCTGCTAATAATCTTTATACCAGTTCATAAAGCGTAGTTATGAATCCCTTGAACAATTTCAATTCTTGCTTTGCCACTGGTATCTAGATAGAACCAACCATTGATTAAGACAAACTGCTACAGCTACAGGGCTAGCTCTTGGAAGCCTTCTTGCACCTGGTAATCCCTTTCAAACAAAAGTAGTATCTTCAAGATCTTTTAACTGTAAATGTGTCTTTCTCAAATTTCTTGGGTGGTATGTGGTTTATAGTTTAAAAATTAAGGGTCATTTGTGTACATAAGCAGATATAGCTCAATGTAATATAGCTAAAGTAGTTATTACTATTTAATAAAAGTGGATCTGCCAAAAATATGGAAAAATAAAATAAAAAAAATCAACCATTTTAATATTTTTTTGCAAAGCAATGATGGCTACTAATATTTATTGACAGTGTAATATCTAAGATTACAAGATATTTCTTCATAGTTTTGCATGCAAAGTAGCTAGAAAGTTTCAGATATTTTTTCTAGACAGATTACTAACAAATGTGTACTACTAATGGATGGAGAAGCAAATACAGAACTAGTAATTTCCATTATTTTCCTGTATGAACCAGGAGTATTTCTGATTTTATCATACAACTCCCTTTACATCACCATCTGAAATATTGCTATTAATAGATTAATATCTAGAAGAAATTACTTAATGTAAACATAGATAAAACCTTTCAAAATATAGCTTAGCTGCACTTAATCACATATTTAAAATGCATTTTAATATTATGGATTCAGCCAATGCAAACTGTGCTCTGTAAGAATGATTGTGAAATTATTTATAATGTATGTATATAAGAATATGCCTCAATTTAAAGGACTGATACGTCCTAAAAACAAAACAAAACAAAACAAAACAAAAAAACAAAACCAACTTTATGTTGTCTGAAGAAGCTGATAAGGAAAAATTTGAATTTTGCTTGAGGCAAGGACAAGCAGTAAATATTGTTTAGAGAAATGGTGGGAAACAAAAGTCTAATTACAGCTCCAGTGGTTGATGAGTGCATGTGCTAATGTCACTGAAAACTCTGTTCCCTCCCCATCCCCATTTCTATTTTAGATAAAAATATGTTTTAGAATCATATTCAGGGTTTGTACTTTGGTAGGGTACAAATAATATTTTTGCTACAGCATAAAAAAGATCAGGAGAAAATTATAATAAAAATAATTCAAATAGAAACAGCAGGAAAATAAAAATAATAAATAAAGAAAGAAAGAAACCATTCTGTGGTTTGAATGCAAGAAGACACTCGGGGTGCTTCTGGAGGAGGGTGACTGTATGTCATGAGAGTTGTTTAGTAATTTCAGGTGACTATGTCTGAGCATGACTGTAACCAGCTTTCCAGCTCTAGTACTTTATTCGTAGCAGGACAGACTATTGATGACTGAGTAATTGGTATCTGAGAATTACTGAAAATGAGTATTCATGAAATAGTCAAAATTCAGATTCTGGAACAGTACAGTCTTTGAAATAATCAGCTACAATGGATCTCTGCTTAGCTTTTGAAAGATCATAATTCTAGTTGTCTAGAAAATGGCGTCCCTCGAGGTGAAGTAATTCTTGTATATGTAAAACACGAGTGATTTTTTTTTCCAGAAGATATGATTTAGTTTTAATAATGACCAGACATTGTCTCTTAGTGGGTTAAAAATAAGATTTTATTATGATCACAGGATGCTGAACTTCAATGCAATTATTTATACGAGTTTTAATTGCTGCCTGCATCTACTTTTATTTTGTGCAATGCCAAGATTCCAATGGGAGTTTAAGATATTTTTGGTTCTTTCTTTCCAGATCGTTTATTAGTTTACTGACATTTTGCACGTTATACATTTTGGAGGAGAACACAGCTCAATATATTTCTGTGAACTCAAAGAACAAACAAGCTAGAGAAACAGTTGTGACTAAATACTAAAAAATAATTTTAAGAAGGCATTATATTGTTATGACAATTAAAATCACAAAGCCAAAAAAGAAAAAAAAAAAAAACAACCAAACCAAACCAAACCAACAAACCAACCAACCATACAAAAAACAGGAGCTGAAAGCCAGGCTTATAAGTTCTACTCAAGTGTAAACTGCATGTCCGTGTGCTAAAAAATACTGAAATATAAAGGAAACAGCATTTTATTATTTTTTTTAATTATTATTTTTTTTCTTCAAAAGTAATAGTCCATAGCTTTATTCAAAACAATCTAATATTATTTCGGTGAGCAATAAACATTTTAACTTTTTTTTGTTTGTTCATTTATTTGTTAGTTCTGCAGAGCCAATGAGGCAAAAAAAGAGTGAATTTGAGTGCACATCACCGTCACTGAGAAAATCATTAACCCTGGTCAGATTCCACATCTCTTTACACCTGTAAGAAGAAACTACAGTAACAATAAAGTCAAAAATACACTGATGAAGTGCTGATATAGTGCAAAGGGAGCTAATTTACCAAGCCAAATTCTGTATTTGTTCCTGTACTAATGATCTGAATCTGTCCATTTAAGGCTAAAGTAATAATGGGAAGGAGTGGAGCTATTCCAGACTAACACAGGACCTCTTAGCCCTCTGAGGAGGGCTACTAAGATGATTAGAGGACTGGAGCACCTGTTGTACGAGGACAGGCTGAAAGAGCTGGGCCTGTTTAGCCTGGAAAAGAGAAGACTGAGGGGAGACCTCCTTAATGTATATAAACATCTGAGGGGAACGTGTCGAGAGGATTGAGCCTTTTCAGGCTCTTTTCAGTTGTGCCCAGCGACAGGATGAGAGGCAATGAGCACAAACTGAAACACAGGAGGTTCCGGCTCAACATGAGGGGGCACTTCTTTACTGTGAGTGTGACAGAGCACTGGAACAGGTTGCCCAGAGAGGTTGTGGAGTCTCCTTCTCTGGAGATATTCAAAGCCCACCTGGATGCCATCCTGCGCAACGTGCTCTAGGTGATCCTGCTCGGCAGGGGAGTTGGACTAGATGATCTTCAGAGGTCCCTTCCAACCCTGCCCATTCTGTGATTCTGTGATTCTATGTCCTAGAACGTAGCAGATCCATATAGACCCACAACTGAACTCTTTTAATCTTAAACATAATATTTTATTCTACTATTTATTATTATTCTATTATTTATTTATAATCATTTATTCTTTATTATTTATTTAATCTTGAAGTGGTCTTTATTCCAACAAAAAGTGGATATGGCTCTTTCAAGATAATACCACTTACTGGATCTGTTCTTTTGGAAGAGGACAAACTAATGGAGCACTGCTGTGCACACTAGTGTGCTAAGCAGATGGGGAAAATGTTACCATTGTCTTAAAATGGCTGAAAGCTCAGGCTTCCTAATTGCAACCATTGTCGTAGGGATGTTATGATAAAGTAAGTTTTCAAACATAATTTATTTCTTTAGTCAAATTTTATATGCAAATGTGTAGATATGCACATGCATACATACATTGCAAATATATTTTTGTAATCAGGAAAGCCCAGAATTTAGTTAGCAACTATTTTTCTATATTCAGCAAGTCACTAGTGAAAAACTGGCAAAACAAGAAGCATTAAAATGGAATTGTAGTCAGAAATAGGAAAAGGCTAGGTTTATTGAATTATTTAAACTAAACCGCCAAGAAACTGTTTTGAAGACACTTGCAACAGAAAGGCTCCAAAAGCCTTTCACATATAAACTGAATTACAGAATGGTATAAGTTTGGCTTCATCTTCTGGCAGAAGAATTCATCTGAGAACTCAGCCAGGCTTTACAAAGCAATGAGGACGCATTTTGTATTACTTTGTCTATTGATAGCATAAGAGGCTTCTGAGGTTATTTACTAGTGCACTTCCTTTCACAGGGAACAGTGGGGCTCTTTTCTGTGATGAGGGTAATTAATGCAGCCAGAACCTCTTATTATTCAGGGGAAAAAAAAAAAAAAAAAAGATGATAATTCACATGAACTTGTGCACCTGCATAATTAACCTATTCTGAAAAGGCAAGCATTGTTAGAATAGGCAGATCTGCAAATACCAGACAGTATAGGATGGATGGGACAAACGAGAGGAGAGATCTAAATCTTTTAAATTGTCTTAATCTATAAACTACAGATGGAAACAAAAGAGAGAAGCCTACAGAAAGCACATAAAATCAGTGAGAGGACATCAGAAGATAAAGTCATCATTGTAACTGCCATTTTTTTTTTCCTTTATGTACAGAAATTGTCACTGCAGTTAATCTTACAGGCAAGATATAAAGGATGCATTCAATTTTTATCAAAATGAGTTAAACAGAATTTATAAAACTGAGAATTTGGGAAATGTGTATAATTTAGTCAGGACATAAGCTGACAAAATATTTGAATGAGAATAGATATGAAATGTTTCTGGGGAGACTAAGGCTCAACAGTTAATCTATTTCTGGTAAAAGAACATATTACTCATTTTCACTGCTAGTCACCACAGTTTCTTGAGCTGAGTTGTTTGTGCTTAATTGCTTCGGTCAGATTAGAAAGATTAATGCAGTTGCTTTATGAAGCTGCTTGGGAGAGAAAGGTGTCTAAGATATATATAGACATATCAAATTTCGCACTTGACCAGTAAACAAGCAAATTTTGTTGGCCAACCTCCTGTTATGTGTGAAAAGATGAAGATTCAATATTTTTTTTTATTTTTTTTATTTTTTTATTTTTCAGATCTCCACAGACTATGCTGAAAGTTTGGTTTGTATGAAGGGCAAGAGTTAGTATGGTTATGGGCTAGTAACTTCTGACCCCTCCTCTGGAACAAGAGGGGAAGCAAAGGAAAAACCTGCTTCGTAGAGTCTTTATTTCTTGTCTGTTAATTGTGATAAATGTTCTCTGCCTTCACTAGGATTAGGATAACTCCATGCTATGCTAGACTAGAACAGTACAACTAGCTTCAAATTGCACCCACATGAAGGAAAAGAAAAAAAAAAAAACTGGGGTAGTTTTTCTTGAATGATATAAAAAGCCATCAGAGACATCTCTTGCTCTTTCCTCCGCTTCTGGCCACAGTAGTGGGAGACGTCATTGCCCTGCTGCTTTTCACAGCCTTGCCAGCTGAAACAGTGTCAGTGCTCTGCAGCTGACCGAGGCGTACAAGTTTTCCCTGAGTTTAAACCACCAGTGAAAGAGGTATTTATAGGTCAGCTGCTTGAGTGCAGAAGCAGTTTAAGGAGTACTGACAAAACCTTTCTGTGTAGCTGCTTGTTGGGTACCAATAAGCTTCAGCAAACAGGCAGCAGCGAAGCAGTGTCTTCTCCTGCTAGCACCTGAAATGATTTCAGTAATTTCCAAAGTAATGTTGTTTATGTGCTCACCATCATGCTTTTCACATTTACAACTATTTATTCTGTTATCATACAAAGGAATTCATCAAATACCATTCAAAAGAATTCCAGCCACTCTGGCCAGTAAGTCAGCTTCTTCAGGGGCCCAACTTAAAAGCCTCTATGCAAATGCATGTAGCATGGAGAATAAACAAGAGGAGTTAGAGATTTATGCACGTCTGCAGGGCTATGATCTTGTTGGCATCATGGAGATGTGGTGGGATGCCTCCTATGTCTGGAGTGTTGGAATGGAATACAGGCTCTTCAGGAAGGACAGGCAGGGGAGATGAGGAGGGGGTGTCACCCTCTACGTCAATGACCAGCTGGAGTGCACGGAGCTCTGCCTGGACATGGATGAGGAGCTGACCGAGAGTTTATGAGTCAAGATTTAGGGGAGGGCACGGACAGGTGACGTTATAGTGAGAGTCTGCTACAGGGCACCTGACTAGGAAGACTGAGTGAATGAGGCCCTCTAAAGACAGACAGGAGCAGTCTCCCGTTCACAAGCCCTGGTCCTCATGCGAGACTTCAACCACCCCAATATCTGTTGGAGGGACAGCACAGCAGGGCATAGGCAATCCAGGAGGTTCCTGGAGTGCTCTGATGATAACTTCCTTCTCCAAGTGACAGAAGAACCAACAAGGAGAGGTGCTATCCTGGACCTCGTTCTCACCACCAAGGAGGGGCTGGTGGGGAATGTGAAACTCAAAAGCAGCTTTGGCTGCAGTGACCATGAAATGGTGGACTTTAGGATCCTGAGGGCAACGAGGAGGATGCACAGCAAGCTTGCTACTGTGGACTTTGGGAGAGCAGACTTGGACCTCTTCAGGGATCTGCTTGGCAAAGTACCATGGGACAGAGCCCTGGAGAGCAGAGGGGCCAAGAAAGCTGGTTATTATTCGAAGATCATCTCCTCCAAGTTCAGGAGCGATGCATCCCAACAAAGAAGTCAGGCAACAATGCCAGGAGGCCTGCATAGATGAACAAGGAACTCCTGGCCAAACTCAAGCAGAAAAAGGAGCCTAGACTGGGTGGAAGCAAGATGATTTGTGTCTGAGTGTCCTGAGAGAACTGGTGGATGAAGTTGCTAAGCCACTGTCCATCGTATTTGAGAGGTTTGACAGTCTGGTGAAATTCCCACTGACTGGAAAAGGGAAAACATAATCACCATTTTTAAAAAGTGTTAAAAGGAAGACCCATGGAGCTATAGGCCAGTCAGTCTCACCTCTGTGCCCAGCAAGATCATGGAGCAGATCCTCCTGGAAGCTATGCTAAGGCACATAGACAACAAAGAGGTGATTGGTGACAGCCAACATGGTTTCACTGAGGGCAAATCATGCCTGATAAATTTGGTAGCCTTCTGAGGTTACTGCATTAGTGGGTAGGAGAAGAAAAACTAATGTCATCTACCTATACTTGTGCGAAGTATTTGGCACTGACCTGCATGACATCCTTGTCTCTACATTGCAGAGACATGGATTTGATGGATGGACCACTCAGTGGATAAGGAGTTGGTTGGATGGTTGCACTCAAAGTGTTGCAGTCAACGGCTCAATGTTCAAGTGGAGACCACTGACAAGTGGCGTTCCTCAGTGGTCAGTATTGGGACTGGCACAGTTTAACATCTTTGTTGGTGATATTGCCATATGGACAGCAGGACTGAGTGCACCCTCAGCAAGTCTGCCAACAACACCAAGCTGTGTGGTGCGGTCGACAAGCAGGAGGGGAGGAATGCCATCCAGAGGGACCTTGACTGTCTTGAAAGGTAGGCACATGTGAACCTCCTGAAGTTCAACAAGGCCAGGTGCAAGGTCCTGCGCCAGGGCTGGGGTAATCCCAAACACAAATACAGACTGGGCGGAAAATGGATTGGGAACAGCGCTGAGGAGAAGGACTTGGGGGTGTTGGTTGATGAGAAGCTCAACATGAGCCAGCAATTTGCACTTGCAGCCCAGAAAGCCAACAGTATGCTGGGCTGCATTGAAAGAAGTGTGACCAGCAGGTCGAGGGAGGTGATTCTACCCCTCTACACTGCTCTCGTGAGGCCCCGCCTGGAGTAATGCATTCAGCTCTGGTGCCCCCAGCATAAGAAAGACGTGGACCTGTTAGATGGGCCCAGAGGAGGGCCATTAGGATGATCAGAGAGTTGGAGCACCTCTCCTATGAAGACAGGCTGAGAACGCTGGGATTATTTAGCCTAGAGAAGGGAAGGCTCTGGGGAGACCTTATAGTGGCCTTCCAGTACCTAAAAGGGACCTGCAGGAAAAGTGGGGAGGGACTCTTTATCAGGAAGTGTAGTGATAGGACAAGGGGTAATGGTTTTAAACTGAAAGAGGGTAGATTTATATTAGATATTAGGAAGAAATGCTTTACTCTGAGTGTAGTGAGGCACTGGAACAGGTTGTCCAGAGAAGTTGTGGATACCCCCTCCCTAGAAGTGTTCAAGACCAGGTTGGATGGGGCTTTGAAAAACCTGGTCTAGTGGAAGGTGTCCCTGCCCATGGCAGTGGGGTTGGAACTAGATGATCCCTAAGGGTCCCTTCCAATCCAAACCATTCTATGATTCTGTGATACCCTAAACCAGAATATTTACATATATGTTTTACAAATCACTTAATTTTCAAAAGTTCATTGGATTTAGGCCAATATTTTGACTGATGGTTGTTTGATGAAAAATGCAGGATACAGGGTGAAATTATTCACAAATTCAAGTTAAATTTTAAAAAAATAATCTTGGCTAGGAAAAAAAAAAAAAAAGAAGAAAGAATAGGCAAACTATTCAAAATTAAAAGCCTTGAGATTCAATATGAATTTTCAAGGGAAGTCTGTTAATGTTGAAAATAGTGTAAATTAATTAAAGATCACAGATTATTCAACTTCGATTAAAATTCATTTTCAATAAAACTCTGTTTTAACTGACATTTTTTTGGCAAGAAAAATCAGAGAATAGAAAAGTAAATCTACGGCCACTTAAAAGCCAATTCCTTCAAATACCTCTCTTTCAATCAGAAACTGGGAGGGATAATGTTATTCTGTAAACTTCACTCCTAAATCCTAGTGACTTTCAATTGTTTTAAATTAAGAAGTCACTTAAATATTTCTGAACTTTTTACAGATAACAATTTGTTTGACTGAAGTGTATACACCTACTATTGTTTAATTTGAACACTTTAAACATTTATTTAACATGCTTAGAAATATTTCATTATTTTTCTACAGTTGTTACGTACTATCTACTAAGTAGTCATACAATTCAGCAGCAAATAAATGAGATTTTTTAGATTAATACTCTGCTAAAATATTTTCATTTCATTCAAAGTCATTAAAATGAATTTTATTTACAAATCCACTGCAGGGCTGCTATTGTAGTTGAATTTCACTTTGTACTTTATATTCAGGCTCCCTCAGATTCTTTTTGTTTTCACCATATATTTTGAAAGAAAAGTTCCTCACAGCATAATTTTTCATCTTTGGTTTACATATCCAAGGTCACAGTTGGAACAAGCCCCATCAAATGAAAGATTGTTTTGCTGGCAAACCAACTGAAATTGGTGATGGAATACAGTAAGCAGTATACCATACCACTTAGAGGAAAGTGGAATTTAAATACTAATAAAAAAGACTCTTATATTCTGGCTCATTGTTCTTTAAAGCAAAGACAATCAATGAATAAATACTAATGAAGCATTGCTAGCAGGTAAATTTCTTGTGTCTTCTTTTTGTATTGCAGTGTATTTCCTTGAGTGGCTCAGCTGCCCATGGGAAAAAGCATAAAAACAAAAGTAAGGAACAGATTAGCATAATAGTTAAGCTTGAAAAACATGTGGTTTTTGTAGACTGCTTTCATGTTTTACATCATTTATCAAGGGATTAATAACAGTTGGTGGAAAATGTTTTTATTACTTTGTGACCACCCATAGCATTAGTGTGGTCAACACATACAAACATAAAGCACATGATCATAAAAAGGAAGAACACTCTGAAAGGCACCATCATGAGAAGCAGTCCCATCCTGGGATTAGTCTGTGTATAAAATCAGCATTACGTGGCCACTCTATGCTAGCATTCAGCTAGAAGAACCCCATAATAGTAGGACAGGGCAACAGAACTAGGTAAAGGAGAGTGGAGGGGAGGGAAGGAACAAAACTAGTTAC
>VXAL01011667.1:3272-29414 GCA_013399475.1 Chauna torquata
GGCGGGCGGGGAGGGCTCGCGCTGCCCCGGGCGGTGGCGGGGCCCTGCGGGCAGCCGCGCGGACACGGGAGCACGGACAAACCGGGGCGGGAGTCGGGGGTCCGGGTGCTGCGTGCAGTTCGCTGCCGTAGGGACCGCAGCCCCGCAAACCGGCGCTGTACCCTGCTCTGCTTACCGTTGGCGTGGGTAACAAGTAAACCCTGGCAGTCACCCCAAATCAAACTTCCTCTTTTTTTCTTTCCTTCCTTAAAAAGCAACGAAAAAGTACCTGCTGCTACTAGGGAAGAGGTTCAGGAGTTCCAGGCTCTCCCTTCTTTCTCATAAGGGCTTCTCCTTTATACAGGAACTCCCCCCTATGAACTTCTCATTTATAGGAGAACTGCTTTGATACGTTGCACCTTCCCATCTCCACTCAAGCCAATTGCTTACAGCTTGGTGGGAAATATCAATTAAACAAGTTCTCATCCGTTAAGAGATGTGCAGGTAGTGCACAAACCACGTAGGGGCCCCTAGTTCATAAATCTCTTTTCCTAATAATTCTTTTGTATTGTGTGGTCATAACAGTTACAGAATTCAGAGATTTTGTGCTTTCTGTGCCTGTCGCAAAGGCTTCTGGAAGCATAATCAACGTATATTCTGCACTTGTGACTACAGAAAAGTACCACACCAGGTGAAATAACTCACTGAATGTTAGCAGGCTAAAGCCACAGCAGGTGTGTTATATTCTGCTTTGATTACTTGTAAGGGAGGTTAAGCTGTGCAAGGTTCAGGAGCCTTCTTGAAGCAACTGCGTGTGAGACAAAATTCTGAGTTAGCGTGGGCTGATTACCCTACAAGCCATGTACGAACTCTTACCCTGTGTAAGAAGTGAGTCCACTGTGTTACGTGCCATGATTACACTGCTAGTTTCTGTGCAGCGTGTGGTCAGCAGCGTACTCGTGACTTGGTATAAATAACAATTTATAAATTGTTAGTTAGATGTCAGTAGCCTGGCATCCAGTTTTCCAGCTGGCCGCTTGTAAAAGCAAGTCTCATAACTTCGCTCGGGCACAATTGGTGCGTACCTACTTTGATGCGGGGCACCGTAGTCCCATGTTAGCCAGTGTCCTGGTTCTTCCCCAGCGGGATTCGGCAAACAGATTTTGTAATAACACTTCCCTGCATCCATAGGTGTAGCTGCTTGGGTTGTGAAGCCTTTTATCTTGTATTGCCTTCTGCCCCACCTGATTTCAAAGCAGATTTTGAATGAGTGTTACAGCTCTGGGATGAAAGGAAGATGTTACAGCTTGGTGGTTGGAGCTGCTCGGCTTGTGAGTGTCACGCGAGGCTGCAGCCCTGGTGAATCTCGACCCTGGGCAAGAGTCTGGTGGTGGATGGCGGATGAGACAGGACGGGGCTGGTGGGTGCACGGGAAACAGTGTTTGACGATAGCTCTGGGATGCTCTGATGGGTACCATTCCTCGATTTACAGGTCCCGGATAAAGGGCAGCTGGCAAGTGACTTCTTGGAAATGATTTTGCTCTCAGTTAACACTTCCCAGGAAGGGCTGGACTAAGCACTGCTGTAGAGACCTGCAGACTACCGGTGTTTTAATCGAGACCCTTGGTAAGGGCCTGCTCACTGCTCATACAGATGTGAACTACTAGTGACCGTTTTTCTTGCATTTAGTGCATGTGTCAACACTTCACTTTGGTCCTAAGAACCTCTCAGATTTGCAGTGTTCTTCCTTTTGCGTTGTAGTTTTCGGGTATTCCCAAGGTTACCTCGCATAAACAAAGCACAGCTTAAGTACTTCTGCGTCTGCAGAGCGGGGTTCTTCCTCGGTGTTCTGGGGATTGTGATGGGTTTTGGTTGTTCTGAAGCGAGGAAAAGGTAAATCGGGTATAAGCGAGTAATGGCATATTAGATTGATTGGTTTTTTTTTGAGTATGCAAAACTGAACAAAATTGTCAAGCTGTCAACTCATAAAGGCCAGAAAATAGTCGCCCTTTGTGGTGTTTGTTGGAACCTGGGATTAAACCTCAGCAGAATTTTCTTGAGCACATTCATATATTGGATCAAAGGAAGCAGCGAAGAAGCTGTCGCAAAACACTATTAAGGGATTGCCAGGCAGAATTATTTCCAAAATGAGATTTATCTGACTATGCTTGTCATGCTTTGCAAAACACCATTTCCATCTGCTTTTGTTGCATTTTTTTCCTAGAAATATTAGCCTTCATTAGCTGTTTCTGTGTCTACGGCACTGATGCGATTTTGGTTATAGAAGCAGATAAAAGATTTTCGTTGGTGTTAAATGTAAGGAAGCTTTTTACATACTCATTTCACTGTTTTCTGAACTACCTATGTGACAGGTAACACAAAGCAGTTATTATACCTGTAAGTTCTTGCTACAAAGACCACTTGGAATCGCGAAAGGACCTAGAAATCTTACATCTTAGTGTTGTCTAAGCTAGCTTTTTTATGGTTTTCTACACAAGAAAGCCTGGTGGTTTTAAACAAGCTAAACCAGTTAGGCATGGGGTATCTGATTTTTTTTCTGTTACTTCAATTTTGTGGTGTACTTAATTTTCAGTAAGTGCACAAGGCTTTAGGCTTGCGATACAGTGTGTAACTTGAGCTTTCCCATGTTTTCTGACCTTGTCTGCTTGGTCTATGTTCCTGCTTTGTCTCATATCGCCTAATGAGCATGGGCAGCGGAGCAGTTTTGTGTGAAGTTTCTGTAACTCCACTGATGGAATTGGTGAGTGGAGGAGGCACCGAAGTTTTTTTGCGGCATTTCTGTGTCGATGTATTTCCCCAGCCGCGTTTCTTCCTGGAGACGCAGCTGTAGCCAGTAGTGAGCAGCTGCTTGTGCTGCGGCTGCATCCTGCCCTCGTCGCTTCTCTTGCGCCGTCTTCTTTAGCGCTGCCAGCCACCCGCTTTTTGAGTGTTCAAGTGGAGTTCTTCGTGCAGCACAGGACAGCAGCTAGACTTACTGTGTTAGGTAGACCAAACCAGAGAGGATCTTTCACTGAATATGCGTATCTCGTCTCGTGGGCGGCAGCAGCACCACATAATTACCTGCAGAGACTCGTCGCGCTCCATGTTAGGCTAGTGTTACACATCCGCACTTGCAAAATTATGTATATTTATATGTGCGCATGTTTGTACTCAAGTCACTTCCCAAACCTCCTTGCTGTTAGAGCTACAAACTTTGCCTTTAGAGAACTCAAACCTGTACTCTCCTTCATTTACCAGGCTCTTTCGTTCTCCTGGTTAGACTGCGTCTCTCTGCACAGGTAATAATGTGAGTTTTGTCCCTCGTGCATGTGGGTAACCAAAATTACCTGCAGGAGTGTGGGTTCTCCTGGACATCTGGCTTCTCTTTCTTCTGACTTCAGTACCGTGGCTTAGAAACAGGCACTGGATGTACTAATAGCACGAAACCCCTCATTTGAGCACTTCCTAGTTGCGATTATTGCAGAAGCTGTGGTTTGGTTTCTGTCTTGTATCATTGAAACGTCTTCCTCCGGTGTGCCAGCGGAGGTGGGAGGACGATCCTCTCTTTCCGGGGCGCTGTCTCACAGCTCAGCGCGATGCAGGAGGAGGCCACGTGCTCCGGCACGCAGGTTGGCTTGTCTGTCAGGATTCCTGGTTTTTTAATTTCATGACAGGGGAAGACAGCGACGGTCTTGTCCGGCTTGCGGCTAATGTCTCCTATTTCTTCTTGCTGCAGAATTCTTTGAGGTACGTTACTTTTACTGAACGTAAATGCTCTGTCAACCTTGAGGAGTTTTATGCTCGCTTCAATTTCAGATGATTTGGCTAGAATGACCGAATCAAAAGCGGTTCACTTCAGGATGTTACCGTTAGCTGAACTGACGCAGCTCTCGTGTCCTTGGGCTCCGACATACCCTCCCTGCTTGTTTTTTTGAGAAGTAGCTGGGGTGGGATCCTTGAGCCGTTCTCTGAGGCCTGGGACATCATCTCTGGGCAGCTGCACTCTGCCAGCGAATATTTCTAAATGTTTATAACTTGAACTGTAAAATTGCTGAGCTGCTGCCAGCAAACAACAGTGAGATATAAACAAGGTGTACTTTTTTTTTTCATGGGGGCATTACTCCGCCATGGAAAGCGTTAAGCTGCTGTCTACAGAGTAACAAGAGATGGTGTTGTGAATGAGGCACTTCCCTCAGTTTCCTTGGAGCTGGTAACTTAGGCTGCTCATGTAGTGGACATGCTAGACTGTAGCCAGGCTTGAACACTTCCTTGCCAAGATGAAGTGAGGGTTACGGCTGGCCACAGCAGTACTTTGTTTTAGAGAAGAAAGACTCAGTGTGCATTTGTTTGCAGCATTCACCGAGTACCAACCTCACGTCAAGTAGCTGGCTGTTATTGTTGCACATTTGTTGATTTGAGGAATGTCTGTGAACAGCTTTTCTGTGTCAGTCCATGGATTCTTAGTGCGTAATTGACAGAACATCACGCATGCTAACCTAAATGCTTATTAAGCCTCCTAGCAAGCGATTTTTAAACTAGTGAACTTGTGTATAATTCAGGAGGTGAAAAATACAGCTTTCTTATGCTATCCCTTTAAGGCTGTGCAATGACAAAACTATTTATCATTCCAGTTCAGGCTAGGAGGGGTAGGTTTGGGGTTGAAGTGTGCTGACCTTCACGACTTCTGTGAGACCTTCAGATTTCCAGGGCTCGCTGGCTTGACTGAAGCACTACTAAAATTCATTTCTAGTCTATTTAAAATCTGGGAACAGTAAAGGCCTGTAGCCAGGCATTCAAACCAGCCCAAACCAGTATTTTTCTGCAAATTAAACATCTCTTGTCCTTGTCCCGATAGATTGTATCACACACTTCAAGCACTTGATCTTAATGTTGTGTATTACATCTTGTAGTATTACTTCTGTGTTTAACTCTACAAGTGCTCCATTTTGATACGACTGGCTCTTTACAGAAGTTCAGTTTGGTACTGGCTGTTGACTTACTTTAAAAACCTCTGGTTGTAAAAATCGCTTGATTTCTAAAATAGACAATAGTAATGATAACAGTGATATTTGTCAAGCCAGATACAACTTGGTAGCCTTTAATTATCAGCGGCCAGCTGTATGTATATGGTGACCTCCATCTCCTTCAAAGTTAGCTTCACAGCTGCCTCGTGGCTTCAGCTGCTCTTTTCCATAGAAGATGATGATTTGTTTAAAGAATCAAAATGTGAGATGCTGTAGTTAAGACAAGTGGAGGATTTGTGGCTAGAGTATCTACATGACCTGGAGAGCGAGACACACCACAGGAAAAAGATGTTCCTGAATTGGTGGCTTGGGGGAAGAACAAAAATCTTACCTGAGATATTAATACCTGTCACAAAGTGTCATCACAATGAAGCTGCTGTGTGTCAGACGACTTAGTATCTGAATTTTAGATAGAGGTTTTGTTAAACCTGTTAATTTTAGCATGTCTTAAAGAAACGTCTTTCTGCCTGAGCAGTACCTTAGTGCCATGTGCCCGTAGACTTATTTGATATTGTCATGTTGTACCAGGAGCTCCCCCTGGTACATGTGATTCCTGTCTACGACTATGTGCGTGTGTAAAGCCTTGGTCTCCTCTGGCGTGGTTTCTAGCTTCTGCCCCTGTAGTACCAGGTCTGGACTTAGTATGTACTAAACATAGCAATCCACATCTGCGCTCTGTTCATACAGATGAGAGCTCAGACCATCTCCAACAGCTTCATATGAGCGTCCTACGAGGATGAAAAACATTGTTTAAAATCAGTTACGTTTGGCTTTTGAGTTACCGCTCAGTTTATTAAAACAACAACAAAAACCAACCCAACAGCGTTGATTTAGCTTAGGAAGCATGGGTTTTGTGTTGGTGTTTACAGTGGCATGTCCAGAATGGGTAAAACTTACACCATCAGCCACTTACAAAGGGCCACAGTACAGTTTCGTAAAGCTAGGTGTGCAGTTGCAAGTAAAACATGCAAATAAATTTAGCAGATGTACCAGGTGGAATAACCTTATGATCTGGGAGCTGCGAGCTCTTGTTCAGTAGTCAGTGGGAGGTCGGTCTGAAAGCAGCATTTCTACTCAGCTGTAAAAGCATGTTATATGCTGTGTCTTACTTCCAAATAACACATGATGCTCTTCAAAACCCTTGTACAGCATTCCAACTGCTGTCATTTTCTGGGATATCTTTTACAGGAAAGATACCTTGCTTACAGCAGCATTGGTGAATATTCCAGGCACGTTACAGCTCACCCTAACCTGCCTGGCTGATTGCAGCCAATGGAGTTGTAACTGCACAGGACGTGGAGCTGTCAGCGACGCTGAGACCTGGAGCAGAAATGTGTACGATCGCCTGAAGTCGCTTCCTGCTCTTTCTGATGCTTGAGGAGTTGTACATTTACTACGGGGCACGGATACTCTAAAAATATTCCAGAAGAACAAAAGTTCTGCGCCCAGATACGACTTACATTTTTATTTTTAAAGCTTTTTTTGTTACTTCAGTCAGCTGACTTCCTCCAACACCAGTGCCCAGGAACACAGATCACTGAATCAGAGCAATGATCAGTTCTTAGGCTAGAATGAAGAATGAACATACAGTAAGTTAACCAGCAAACATGACAACCAAACCTAGCCAGTATAAGAGAGGAACACGCTATTAAATATTCCCTTTGCTTTCCAGAGGCTTTGGTCTTAAAACCTTATAAATGCGTTTGTTTTCCTTGCCAAAAATGTAACAGAACTCTAGTAGCTTGTAACCTGAATCAGTAACCCCCTGCTTTCAAGCAGCGTTTCATTTTTTCTTATGGGCTTCACCATCTTCCATGAAGCATGTGGATGCACAGCCTAAATCTCATTGACTTAATGGGTTGCAACTTTTCATGGATTTTAGTCACGCAGAGCTGAAACTTCAAATGTGCTACCGAACTGGAAAACAATGTGCTGTTCCCCTACTGCTTAACTTTTAAATGCGAATAAAAAGGTGGACTTCAAACTTAACCAAGCTGAAGTTCACAGCAGTAGGAAGAGTAAAATATTTGCGTGACAGAAGCAGAAAAAGCCTTCTCTCCTTTGTCTGTGTCTTTCAGTCCTGGGAAAGCTGATAGTACAACTAAGATTCATTTTGTCAGAACTGCATACATCAGACACCATAAACATCTTCAGCTAAGACAGGTAGACAGACTCTAAAATAAAAGCTAGCAGGCAATAACAAATTTTTGCAGGATGCTCATTTTTATGCTTTAAACATCAATCTTTGGGTTAATATTAGATGAAATACTTTTCATTCCAAGATTTTTCTGTAAACGTAAATTTCTTTACTCTTTAGTTCTTGTTGAAACAATACTGGAGTGGTTTCATTTTTGTACTTCGCTTACATTTGCATAAATACACAGAGCACTGTAGGATTGCTTTAGCAGTTGAGGAAAACTGAGTAGTAAGTACGTACAGACATACCTGTCGGGTGAGGATCACTAGTCCGTCTCTGGCAGCAGCAACGAGAGATGCTAATTTAGGAAGCAGAGAAGCCCAGCTATCTGTGGTCCATGTCCCTCTGCTCCTCTACCATCCACAGCTGTTAGATCAGGAATGGCAGAGAACACATCCTCGCCTTTTCTTTTTCATGTTGGTTTTGTTTGTTTTTTTTCAAGAAGTGTGAGGAACAAGTTCATCAACAAGGGGTTTTCCTAAAGGTACCTGCATATGATACTGTCTTTGGGCCTGTTTTGTCGTCTTCTTCTCCCACCCCAAATAAGACTGGAGGTAGTATTTTTTGCATGTGATCTAATGGAAGGTACTAATAGTAACTAATAGCTCATCTGTCCTTTTGTTTGTGTCTGTTTGTTTTTTAAACAGGAAGATGAAAAGGACTTAGCTGCATTTTAGGACTGACTCCTGATGGGCTGGATTTTGTCTTGGCGGGAGTATTTGAAGATTTACGCTGTGAAAGACGAAACAGCCAATGGCTTCAGAATCCATGGTCCCAGAGCAGGCGAAACAACATCTGATGAAGGGTAAAAGGCGGCCGCAGCAGCAGCAAACTAGGTCTTCCAACGGTGACGGTGAAGATGACATCTTTGTATTTGAAGCAAATGAGGCTTGGAAGGATTTTCACAGCTCTCTTCTTCACTTCTTTGAAGCCGGCGAGCTCTGCGACGTTACACTGAAGGTGACAGAGTCCCACCCTCATCCATTGTGTTTAACATGCTGAAGATTAAGCTATAAATACGGGTGTTGGAGATGGCTGTGAATTTGGGCAGGGGGATGGAAGCAACAGAATGTCTGTTGGATCTCAGGCATTTCTAGATAAGCTCATGGGTTTTTGTCATTTAGAAAGTTCACAACTAAAACATAAAAATTTAAGATACCGACAATCCAAGAGAGCAAGTACATGGCTTTCACCTCGCCCGGCTTGCCTTCTAAGCAAGTTGCCATGGTCGATCAGTTTATTGCTACACAATTTCTCTGTGCTGCCAGCTCCTTGTAGTCTCTCTGTTCTCACAGAGAGATCTCTTTTTGTCCCTGTTTTTGCATTCTTTGTTGCTCTGCTAGATCTCTCCTGGCAAACAGGATTTCTGGAACAAATCTAACTTCCAGCATTCACAAAGAAAAAAAGAACCCTCAGACAATGATGTTGTTCTACAACTGATCAAAGAGTAAACGAAAAGGAGGAAACTAGTTTTACGATTCTTGCACAGCATTGTTTCAAATGTATTCTTTGCAGCTCTGCTTTATATTACTTATATCCTGATAACAAGAAATTTGTATTTACTATTCATAGCTGTGGTTGCCAGCACCTACAGACATTAAGTATTGCTTAGCTAGACATCGTAGCGGTGCTAGATGTTTATTTAAGAGGAAGAGAGGAGGCATTGCTGCTGTGCCAAGAACAAATCACAGATGCCTTCAGGAGATATTGTTTCCCTGCTACTGTAACTATTACATATTAACAGGGCAAGCCCTTGACAGATGTGTGTCCCTCCTGCGCCCAGTAGGCATCCATCTTTCTAAAATGCTTGTTGTCGCTGTTCTTAGGGGACAGCGGAAACCTCTGAGAGGAAGAGGGTTTCTCTCCCTTCTGCACCAGCGGGCAATGGGAGTAGAATAAGCAAGAACATTTTTGTGTCCTGCTTCAGAACAGGTATTACACGTCTAAATTGCCTGTCACCATCTGAGCAGGCACGAGATGCAGCTGCAGAAGAGCTCCAGCAGCTCGTGATAGACGAGCTAACGCTCGTAGGACACTGAATGACAATACCAAAGCTGGTTGCTTTGGTTTGCTGATCCGGACAGAGCGAGAGCCATGGAACAGAAGCTGCCTAAGAGCTCATCGCTAGGGCCTTTTACTTCTGTCATTTTAGAAAGCTTTTTGAGGAAGGGAGTTCTTTTCAGAACTCTTAACAACCCGCCCCTTTGCTTTTCTTGACCTCTTCTTCTTTTTCCCTTTCCACCCACCCTTGCAAAAAAGCTTCCTTTTTCATTTAATTATTTTATAATAGTCCTATCTTCTATAGTCTTACTTTATAAACATGGTTTATATTCTGGCTAGGGAAACTTGGCTTGGAAAATATACTTTCCTATGGCTGCAATTTAACTTTCCGTAAGTTAGGCGTGTCTTACTGTCCATTTGTATTAGTTGTGTGAAGCTATTTTGGTAATTTAAAAATACTAGATTGCATGACTTGGCTGCCAGCCCTGAAGTGGAGACTATAGTCTGCGGAGGCTAGAGCAACGGCGTCCTAAATCGGTGATTCTCTGTAACTGGTAACAATACATCGAAACTGATTTTTCTGGAGAGCTTAATTTTCTTTCTGTAGTGCTCAGGCATTTCTCATGTTTTGAGAATAACAAAAGAAAGGTCTGACTAGAAAACGGGATGACGGGCAGAATAAAAATCTCTGAAGGTGAGAACAGCCTACCAGCTCTGTGATATGGCAGACCAGCTGGTAGGATCTCTTTTGCACGAGTACTGTTAACAGTTGGAGTGCTGACACTGCAACCGTAACAAACGGTCTCTGCCCTCCGCAGAGCTGAAATCTGGAATTTCACCTACGGTACTGCTCCTGTCATATGAACAGCTCAGTCTCAGAAGCAGGAGAGTGGCAGATGCATACCATCTGCTTTTATCCTGTGTATTTGTTCATTTGTTTGGTCTAGGAGTTGTTCCTCCTGCTGTGATCTAAGTAACTTGCATCTTTTCCTCTCTTAAATCTGTCTGTGTGCTCGTTCACGTGCGTTTGCTTTCTGTACTGATCGTACTGCTCAGTAGACAGGTTACACGTGTTGATAATACACGCTATTAAAAAGGGAACAGCGATTCTATTTTGAATCAGACCTAGAAAATCTCCAAATTATCCTATATCATTTAATGGACCTTTTTTTCTTTTAAATGCAAGACAGCTTGCTAACACCTTAATCTGAAGAGCTACTTCAGATCTGTCAAGGAAATTCGTTGCTTAGCTCCCATCCCTTTATGTTAGTGCAGACTGAAAAGTGACGGTTTGTAAGAAAGCACTGCAGTAACACAAATAACTGTTAGGTTGGTTATCTTTTAACGTAATTGAATTCTGCAGTTTTGAAAGTGGAAAGCTTGTTTTGCAATTTCTGATCAGAATTTTAGTATATCTTTTGAGGCTAACTAACTTCTAAAGTCTTGAAGTGATTGGTAACCTTTAATAATCTCTGTGCTGATGTGTACTTGCTCTTATTACTGCAGTTTTACATGATTTCGCTTCTATGAACAGCATTATCAACTCCTCAAACAGTAGTAAAAGTGCAGGGTTTTAAATTAAATAACCTAAAAATGTCACTGCAGAGATTCCTTTCCCTGCAAAATCTCTGCATACGCATAAACAAGCAAGTGCCTAGCAGTTTCTTTCTGTCTGCAAGATGCATTGAGAAGGTTCCTAAGGAAGTTTCATTTAAAAAATAGGACATGACTCTTGGAAAGAAAAAAAAAGTTCAGCAGATTAATGACACTGCTTCCTTACGTTATGGCCTTGCCCTACTCTGGTGGCTGAGTTACAACTCAAATCTGCTTGGGATGCATCGATCCACTGCCAGCAGCACAAGGCAAACAGAGTTCATTTGTTTCAGCAAAATACAGGAGCTCAACGCGTATTGAGTCCAGGATTCTAAATTTTCAGTTTAACTGTCCTTTCTTTTATAGCTGAAAGAAAATAAACTGATGTTTCAGTAAAATAGTTTTTTCTCTTTTCTTTTTCTCAGGTTGGTACAAAGCTTATCTCCTGCCACAAACTGGCGCTAGCGTGTGTTATACCTTACTTCAGAGCCATGTTTCTTTCGGAAATGGCTGAAGCCAAGCAGACGTTGATTGAGATCAGGGACTTTGATGGTGATGCGATAGAAGACCTAGTGAAGTTCGTGTACTCCTCGCGGCTCACGCTGACCGTGGATAACGTCCAGCCACTCTTGTACGCTGCTTGCATTCTTCAGGTGGAACTGGTAGCAAAGGCGTGCTGCGAATACATGAAGCTGCACTTCCATCCCTCCAACTGCCTGGCGGTCAGGGCGTTTGCAGAGAGCCACAACCGCATCGACTTGATGGACATGGCCGATCAGTACGCGTGCGAACATTTTACTGAGGTGGTGGAATGTGAAGACTTTGTGAGCGTCTCACCTCAGCACCTCCATAAACTCTTGTCCTCCAATGACCTGAACATTGAAAATGAAAAGCAAGTTTACAATGCTGCTATCAAGTGGCTGCTTGCCAATCCACAGCATCATGCTACGTGGCTGGATGAAATACTTGCGCAGGTAGGGCAGACCGAGGCACTGGGTGCCTGCCTCATCACTGGTTTGGTTCTGTATCAACTGCTTTCACTTGGGTAGATTTGGAGAAGAAAAATGTTCTTACCAGTTGGTGCTTCATCTCGTATTCATAGTCGTGTGTTGACAGTGAGAGCAGGTTAGGCCTCAGGAAGATCAGGAGCAAGTTACATTCTCCAGTTTCTGTCAAGAAAAGAGTACTCGCTGTGTGAGCTTATCAGAGGAGGGAGTGGGGGGAGCCAGCAGAAAGCTGTATCTGTGCCAGAGCAGAAACTCCTTAGATTTACGTGTAGTGAAGTGGAGAACATAGAGCCACCAGTTCACATGGTTCGATACTACTCAGCCTGAAACTAACTTCCCTTGCTGGTAAGTATTTGTACTTGGGAAAGGTGAGCAAAGCTGTTTAAGAAGTATTGTTACATGGCTAGGAAATAAAACTGTAATGGAGGTAAGTCATCAAGTTATGCCACTTCTAGAATGTTTTGTATATATAAATACCAAAAGACCAAGATTTTGCATCCCTACAAACAGGCTAGGAAACAAATGCTAGACCCTTTAAAGCTAGAGTAGCACTGCTGATTTACCTCTAGGATCCGAAAGGAGTTTGCAGTTTAATCCTCTAGGCTTGTTAAGAGTTGGCTGCTTCCAAGAGAAACCTGTACAGGCATCAGCAGGGTCACTGAGCTGAACATCCGTCGGAGCTCCTCCTCCTGTCAAAATGTTAAGTACTTCCGTTAAGCTCTGCACGTGCTGGTTATGGAAATTTAAAGTACAGCACCTGAGACAGGTATGCAGAACCTGCACTGGGGAGGCGGAGGAACACGCCGAGTGCTGTACGTATCGCAGCAGGCGTCATGGATCAACTGCGGTCTCACAGTTGTCACTGAACGCCAACTTGAGCATGTTGCGTTCAGCAGAATTGCTAATATTCGCATCATGCGAGTGACGAGAGGGCTGCTGACATGCTGCTGTCAGTGCCTTGATTTTTTCATTTTTCATTTTTCCCTGTAAAAGATCACAACTGTTTATTAAGTGTCTTCCAAAAATCTTCAGTTGTATCTAGACTAGCATGAAGTTTTTGGTACAAAAAACTTCTTTAGCATGCTACTAATTAAATTTGCAGGCCACATAATTTGAGATTTTTTTCAAAGAAGAATTAGGTTGTTTTTTATAATCCAGTTATGCTAGCAGATGAGATTAATAGCTTTATTCTATTCATGGAAACTAGAGTCTGGAGCAAAGCAATGAAAAAGTAAAACCCTTCCTGTAAACACAAGTTGTTTGCCAAAACATGTGAAGCCTACAGTTGAATTTAACATTATTGCTAGCAGGAAACAGGACTGGGTTTCCTGACAGTTATTATCGACATCACAGTCAGTCTTACGGGTTTCACTGTTATAATGAGGTTCTGAATTGTCATCAGCCTTGCATTCCTACTGCGTCATTAACCTCAGGAGTCTATTATCAGGGCTGTGGTAGTGCTTTGAGACAGCCTAAAATAAAACAGGGCCAAAGTAAAAGAAGAAAAGGGATTGAAACCAAGTGGTTAAGGAAGAATTGCTAGAGAGACCTGCTTACTTGAAGACAGGGACACTTGCCAGCCATGTAACAGCACCATTCTGCTGCTCTGAGAAGCTCCTGAGATGCTGGATTTGTCCTTCACCATTCCTGCTGAGTTACCTGGGAGCTCCGCGACTGTGTTGACTCCAGACCTTAGCAAGCCAGACGGTGGTTTACTTCAGTTCACCCTGTTCAGACCTGTCCCACCTGTTGGCGTTCCTTTTGTCACCCCACTCTGATTGTCCTTCATAATCCTCATTGTTTCTCTCAGAAGGACAAACGAAAGGTTTGCAGAAATGAATTCCTGTGGGGTAGTTTTTGAAAGGCTGACCTTGTTTCAGATCTGCTCTGTCGC
The DNA here is from genome assembly GCA_013399475.1 of Chauna torquata. NCBI lineage: Eukaryota > Metazoa > Chordata > Aves > Anseriformes > Anhimidae > Chauna > Chauna torquata. The sequence goes on from VXAL01011667.1 coordinate 16,968, forward strand.
TGGGGATTACGCTAGGCAGTGACTGCGCTGTCTCACCCAGGCAGAGCCTTGCCACCAGCTCTTCTGGGGAAACACAGGAGGGATCTGGGGAAGGAAACACCTTGGCAATACCAGCTGTCAGGAAAACTGACGTCTGTCTGTGCAGTAAAAATCTCATGATATCAACAGACATCTGCCAGCAGAGTTACGTCCTTACTGCTCTCTCTCCTTTGTGACTGTGCCTCATCACTCTGTTTTGGTATTAATCTTTGTAGTAGTGTTGAACCTGCCTCTGTTGTTATATTCCTGTTGCTAGTCTGACAGCAAGATTTTATAGTATAATTTGAGTGGACTGTACTGCACTGTAGTCCCCTCTGCTGCCTGGTCTGCCCCCTGTTCCCTGTGGACTTTGGCAAGTAGCTAGCCACTGTCACTTTCTTTTTATCCTGAAGTCTGTCAAGTCTGTCCTAGAGAAAGGTGTTGCTGTGCTGGCAACGTCTCCTTAATATACACTTCCTTCACACTGACAGGGTTTCCTTTTTGACTTGCCACCCAAAATAAAACTCTAGCAAAAGTCCTTTTATGCAGGCATTAACAAAGAGCTGAAAATTCATATCCTTACCACACAAACCTTAAATGGGCTATTCCAGTAAAATACAGACCCTGCCTGCATCAGCTCGGGAAGGCACAAACAGCCGCACTCCATGCATTCGCTGCAGTTTCAGCCATTGGTTGTAGCAAACGTTCGCCACTAAAAACAACTGTTCGTATCAGTGTTGGTCTGGAAAGGAAAACGAAAGCTGCTGGTCTTACTGGAGAGCGTGGGGCTGACAGTAGGCTTGGAAGTTGCAGTCTGTTACGTGTACGTCACTGTAAATGGTCAGATTCAGTTTAGCCAGTTACTCCAACTGTGTTCATTTCTGTCAGGTACGACTGCCTCTCTTGCCCATTTGTTTCCTTATGGGTGTTGTGGCAAAGGAAGAGATTGTCAAGCAGAATCTAAAATGTAGGGATTTGCTGGATGAAGCAAGAAACTACCACCTTCACCTGAGCAGCAGGGCAGTGCCAGACTTTGAATACTCCATTCGCACAACACCAAGGAAGCAGACTGCTGGTAATTAAATGTGTGTCTGATTATCCAGTATGGAGTGGTGTGGAGAAAAGGCAGCGCATCTGCGTAGGGCTAGATAGCTTGGTATAAACGGTTGTTAATGCTTAACTGGGAAGGCCACTGTATACCTCTCTGGTGATCAGGGTATGATGTGCTGCATTTTCTTAACAGAACTTTAGCATTTTTTTTCTTTGTTTAGAGCCATATTTATTCTGATGGGCTGGAACTGTTAAGCATATTATGTGCAGGCAGTATGCTCAAAGCTCTACAGAAAGCGATGGACACTTACCTTTTGGTGCAAGAAGGTTGAGCTAGCTTTTAAACTCTCTGGCTAACCAACACCAAAAGCGAGTGATGTGTGTTAGACTGCAAATTCTAATTTTTACATTCTGTTAAGATTTAACAATCAGTTTCTCTCCCTACGCAAATTAGACAAAGCATATTTAAAATATGCATTGCTCTTGCAAGAGAGTAGACAATTAATTGCCCTAACAGCATGCCAAACAAAGGCCAAAATCCAGCATCCAGTGTGCAGGGCAATGACTGTGCCCCTTGAAGTGAAATATGGCTTCTCCTGAACTACGTAGTTTTCCTGTCTACTCTGCTATACAATTTTATCTCCCCGTTTTCCTGGCTAGCTCTCTGGAAACCTGTTTTGTCTCCTTCAGGTGTGCTGTTCTGCGTCGGTGGTAGAGGAGGATCAGGTGACCCATTTCGCAGCATTGAATGTTACTCTATAAATAAGAACAACTGGTTCTTCGGCCCTGAAATGAACAGCCGGAGAAGACACGTGGGTGTAATCTCTGTGGGAGGTTAGTAATCCTACTCAAGCAACACTGTTCAAAAGGGACTTGTTTGCTCCTTTTCCTGGAATTGGCGCTGTTACTAAATGTCTTGCATGGCTTACCTGTTGGATAGTCTTCATTTCAGTAAAGCTTCTTCCCCATGGAGGGGTTACTGCTTCTGAAACAGTCTGAGAACGCACTTACTGAAAAGATGTTGCTGCCAGCTGTATGTAGCCTGTGCCTTAATAGGTGATTTAACCTTTTTCAATCCATTCTGAAAGAAGTGGAGTCACTCAGCAGAGTAACTCAGACTTTGCCAGTACTCGTATTAGCTTCCTTCAAAATTAAATCCTTGCAGGCAAGTCACTAAGACTGTAAGGGCAGACCTACCTTTATTTTTGCATCTCCATCTTGTGAAGCCAGGCCCGGGCAGTCTAGAGCAGCTTTGCACCCATGATGCAGCTCTTCTTTGTACGTGGCAGCCTGCGTTGCTGCAGCAGAACAGAGATCTTCTTCCCCCACAGAAAAACTGGAGAGGCTGAGGTAAACGTCTGAAACTCATCCGGCCTGCACTACCCAAGTTATGGGAAGATTCCCTCTGTACATATCTCAAGATTTGTGTAAAGTCTGTGATAAAACAGCTCTCTGGTTGAGTACAGTATATAAATATGAAGTCCTTACTTAGTAAAATCCTGATATGGAAAACCTTTAAAAACATTAACTTTTGTTGGAGCTTATTTCTCCACATAGGCAGGGATTCTACATAAGGGAAAACTGAAATGTTGCCAAGCAATCTCTGTACCCAGGTCTATGTATGTCTTTCAGGTAAAGTCTATGCAGTAGGTGGACATGATGGAAATGAACACTTAGGAAGCATGGAAGTATTTGATCCTCTCACAAACAAGTGGATGATGAAGGCATCAATGAACACAAAGAGGTACGCGTCCCATGATCCAACACAGGACAAAATTTAAGTCCAACTCCATGATAACATCATTTCTTGCTAATGCTGCAGAACTGCGTGTCTGTCTTGCCTTTAGTTGGGTTTTCAAACTTCACTATTTTTAGGATTTTTTTTTTTTCTATTTTGTGGCTTAAATGCTATCAAACACTTACTATCTGTAGAGCAAACAAAAATCTGCATCACATACTTGCATATATCCCATATTTGCACAAACACAAAGCTGTGTGTAACATACTAAGTATTTCAGTGGAAAACTGCATAATCCCTCTGTCCAGGGAGAGGCCCTGGATGGTAGCGTGGGTTATGTTTGCTAATTTTGCTTTCTGTTGTCCCTCTATTGTCCTTTTTTTTTTTTTTTTGTGGGCTGGCTTCTGAAGCAGAGAGGAGGAGCTCTTCCATTGCAGCTGCACTTACATTCTGATAACTAGAGCCTTTCTGCTAAGACAGATAAAGGTTTTCACACTGGTTAAGTGGTTTTGTGGTATTTTATCTCTTTTAAACAATGAGCAAGACCACTGCCAGCAGGACATGCGTAGTAAAACAGTTCATGCACAGGGAAACAGTACTCGCCTGGTTTTTGCCACTGGAACCGCTAAAACGCTGAAAGTCACTGAGGATTTTTCTTGCCTTTCACCACTGTAAGATTCTTCTAGGGAGTTACAGGACTCTTGGATATCTCTTTTTTTTTTGTTTTGTTTTGCTGTCATTTAAATCATCCTCCTTAATTCTACATTTAATTTTACAATTTGTTGTTTCTAAAAACAACATGTACAAGTAGGAATGAAATACTGGGCACGGCTGCATCCTAAAGCCATTTGTGGCTGTGACCTAATGAAAGGAAAAGGCTCAGACTTCTAGAAATGGCTTCTCCCTCCTCTTCCTCCATCCTGCCACCACCCTGGGCATATTCTTGGCAAACTCCCCTTCTGGATTTCTGTCACAATTCTTACCCAGGAAGTTGGTAAATGAAATGGCTGCTGTGCCTTGGCTACGCTCCACCCCTCCAGTTGAAGGAGGCAGCTTCAGAACACTTTGTTGAGAGAACAGTGCCGCCACTGATCGTGGCTACACGTTACCCGCTGAGGCAATTTAAGATAAGCCCAGGGGATGTCACCACAACCTTTATTCTGTTGAGAGATTCTGCCTGTCTAAATATCTGCAAACCTACCTGCTCTGCAATAACACAAGGATGTTCTCAGTGGAAGTGTAAATTACGTATCTTTGTAGTTTCACTAGTAACTCTTACATTCTAGACCATACTTTAAGCTCTCTAAAAATACATTTCATTTCACCATACTGATTGTACTCCAATATTGCTAGATTTTGCAGAAAAAATTTGAAAACTATTCCGACAAAAAGAAAAAAAAAGCAGAATGGAAGAAGTTACAATTAGATCTTGCTAGAGTTCAGTCATCCAGTATCCAGCACAAGTTTGCCCGTTAGTATGTATTATCATCACCCCTCCAAAATTAATTCCTAAGCCATAGCAGGAGCTATACTAACAAAGTTAAAACCAGCAGGTTTTAGTTCTCCATCAGGTACAACAAGGTAAGATACGAGACGTAAGATTCAGTACGGAGGTAGAGCATGCAAATATCTAAGAAAACCTCATATATCCAAGCATTCGAGTAGACGACTTGGACCTTTGAAGACGTGCAGCCAAAACAGTATTCCATGCCCCCTGCCTTTTTTTTTTTGAACTGGGGCTTCCTCTTTTTTGCAGTCTAAAAATATTCTTGCTGCAACAGCCCTGTTCGTGTCTGACACAGTAACATACAGGTGAAACTGAGGTGAAGTTCAGATAAAACTCTAAAGCCCCTGTAGTGGGAGGCTGCAAACATACAAAAGGCTCTGTGGATAATGCTGTGAGACTGACCCAGGTGTGCAGAGGGTCAGCTGCAGTTATGGATCATTAATTATTACAAACGTCACCTGATAAGCTTTCAGCTTTCGTTACTTTTTTCCCATATTTTGAAATGCTTGCCAGTCAGGTAACATCACACCTGATGCGTCTTTCCCGTTCCCTTTAAGGCTGTGGTATTGATCCTGTGGTTTTCTTAGGAGAGGAATCGCTCTTGCCTCCCTCGGTGGCCCCATTTATGCAATAGGAGGTTTGGATGACAACACTTGCTTCAGCGATGTGGAAAGATATGACATTGAGTCTGATCGATGGAGTGCGATAGCCCCCATGAACACTCCCAGGGGAGGAGTCGGCTCCGTAGCCCTCATGGTGAGTTCCTGTTTCCTCCCAGCTCAGGGGCCAGCTGTAGAACTGGCCCCTGGGACTGCTTTTCAAACCTTGTTTTACAAGGCAGAACACAAGATTTTAAACCAAATGCAGCTGGTGGGGCTGAGCTCCTCCGGCCATCAGAATCCTATGGAAGTGCGCAAAAGGTGCGGATATTCAGGATAATCCTCCTACTAGACTGTGCTCCCTGTTTCAGAAGTACTTCAGGTACCGTGAGCAAGTACAGGAGACTTCTAGAAATGTGAGAGGGGAGTGAGGCTAACACTTCCAGTCTCATTCAGAAGACTGGTTTGTCATTGCTGTGTTTACACGTACTGCACACATCTTCACTTTAATCCCCCCCCCCCTTGCCCACTGTACTCTGCAAAATAACACAACCCTAACTTTTTCACTTCTTTAGCTGGAGAACAGCATTTGCAAGTTAGATAAATTTGCTGGAATTCCTAAATAAAAGTAAATAATTAGGACGGTATTGCTAAACCGTGTTTCCCTATAATTCTAACATTGCCTATGAAAAGCTAAGTAAATACATATATATTATAAATAGTCTTTCTCTGTACAACCTTTTCAGAACCATGTTTACGCTGTGGGTGGCAACGACGGTGTAGCATCTCTTTCCAGCGTGGAGAAATACGATCCCCATTTGGATAAGTGGATAGAAGTGAAGGAGATGGGCCAGCGAAGAGCTGGCAATGGTGTCAGTGAGCTCCACGGCTGCTTGTACGTTGTTGGTGAGTAGGCGTGTGGCATTTTGTCGTGCAGTTTCTGCCAAGCACTGGTGTTTGGAAAGGCTCCCGTTGCTAAAGGAAATGGGGAGGAGATAGATAGACCTGGACTGTACTGCGTGTTCTTGGGCAGGAGAAGAAGGTAAGCACGACCAGCGCACGCTTGAACAAAGGTATGCTAGCGAGGAAATAAAAAGCAGTTCCTAACTCACATTTCAGGAGGGCAGCACTGCTCAGAACAAGATGTCTGTATAGGAAATCGTCTTGTGACTCACTCATCACAGGCTTCCTTTTATGAAAGTTATTCCTAAGCTCACATGCTTGCAAAGTACTCAGTTCTAGTTTGAGCACAGACAACAATAGCTATCTGGTGTGGAGATTAACTCCGTGGCCTGTTAACCTAGGCCCGACTTGTTCTGCTCCAACTTACTTACATTTTACCTGCTTTCCTGAGGGAGGAAGATTCCAGCTAGGTATGCCGTAGTGAAAAATACTGAGCTCTGCCTTGCATATTAACAAGAAGTGATTAAATCTTTTTCAAGTAAAATGCACCCTGGACAGCTGGCCCACCAGTGGGAATGCATCACTGCAGTCAGTCTTACTCAAGGATTTTTTTTTTCCTAATTTTTCAGCAATTCTTTCTTTTGAAAATACTGCAAGAGCTTGTTTTGCTTAAATCAAAATAAAATCAAAACCATGCTTTCACCAGGCTTATGTTTTTTTTCCCATTCCAAGTTAGAAGCTGTTCCATTGTAACCACATGTAATATGAAATCAAGGAGAAAGTAACAGAAATACCTCCAGCACAATCAGTTTAAGAAGAGCCGTTACTGTGATACTTGTATTGTGACAGCACAGAGAGCTGCTAGATTAATTTTTAGGAGGTTTTAAGAGTCTTGTAAAAACATAGCACGTGGTGGGCTAGTGTACAGGTCTAAGAAAAGCCCGATAATGCTAATGGATGTACCCACCACTGGAAGTGGCCGAGTACCGGTACGCGATGTCTCTTTGCAGGTGGCTTCGATGACAACTCTCCACTGAGCTCTGTGGAGCGCTTTGACCCACGCAGCAACAAGTGGGAGTACGTCGCAGAGCTTACCACCCCGAGGGGTGGAGTCGGCATAGCAACACTGATGGGGAGAATTTTTGCAGTTGGAGGTCACAACGGCAACGCGTACCTGAACACAGTGGAAGCATTCGATCCCATAGTGAATAGGTGATTTCATGTTTCTCATTTGGCTTAAGAAAGAAATCATATCCATCGATAGGAAAACACAGCCTAATAGAAAGAGCGTGCAGCAGGAGCATGTCTGCTGTTTCCTGGCAGTACCTGAGCAATATTCACGATGAGTGATGCAGGAATGCTGCTCGTGCTGCTAGGTTCTTCTAGAAATACTTAAGCACATCCTCCTCCCTCTTCCTCCTCGTGCCCACCCCTCATCCTCTTACCTTCATTCAGGGAGAATCTACATTCTCGTGGTGGTCTCAGTCTGATTTTGCACTCAACTTACCAGACAAATAATGAGAAGAAACTGTCAGGCTGTATTTCTGTGCAGAGTCAACAGCTAGGTTCTATAATAGAATTTCAGATACCAGAAGTGAATACTTGAAGTTGCTCAGAAAGGGCAAGAGCTTACTTTTCTTTTTCTCCTTTGCCCTCTCCTCTAGGTGGGAGCTCGTCGGCTCCGTGTCACACTGCAGGGCTGGGGCAGGCGTGGCTGTGTGCTCCTGCCTCAGCAGCCAGATCCGTGACGTGGGCCAAGGATCCAGCAATGTTGTTGACTGCATGTGAGCTCTGCTGCCTCCTCCGAATTCCAGAGGAGTAAGTACAGAGGCACCGCAGAGCTTTTAAATATGGTGTTTTGTGTGGTAGGTTAAGAAGTAAACACAATACATTTTCTTTGTGAAAATGTTACCTTCTGTGACTTTCAGGCTTTTTTTGGTGGCTTTCTGACAATAGCGATACAGAAAAGCCTGTGAAAACATGGAATAACAGTGTAACTTAGAGGAGAAAAGCTGCCAACGGCTGTAATCATCTTGTCCTTGAGAAGCTGCAGTTTCAGAGTCATTGGAGGCAGCTGTTGCAGGGACTGGTTATTGAACTGTAAACCAGGCACGGGAGGGTGAGGAGAGAGAGCAGCAGGCAGCACTGCCGAGCCTTACCCAACAGCCCTGCTGCGTGTTTTCTGAAGGACAGGAGTGCCATTTATTAACATAACCCACTTTCAGGAATGAAGTCTTAAACATTTCCTAATTGTAGAAGAGCTTTGAAACAGAAAGCCTCTCAAGTTTTAGAAGGTAACAACATCCCTGTTTCTCACTAAGCTAACTGGAGTACAGAAGTTAACTGCCTGCCTCCCAGGGGACCACTGGCTGCGGTGTAAAGTGCAGGTAGTCTTTTCTCTGGCCCACAAACTTGTTAGAAGGCTAAAAAAACTCTTGGCCTGAGTTTAGCTATTGCAATACTGAAATTCTTTTATCCACGGTAAAATCTGTAGTAATGACACCCTCCAAAAGGCAAGTTTCAGTGGAGAGCGCGTTCCCAAAGTAACCAATGTAATTTGTTGTGCATGAGATGTGTGTCAAAATTTCAGTGGTCTCCTAATTACCCGTTTCATATGAAAGGGAAATGCATAATAAAAGCTGCAGTGTTCTGTTAAGACCTTTAAATGCAATTCTAGGAGATGATGGGGCCAATTTCAGTATCCAGTAACATCCAGTAAATCTGGGGTAATAGCAGGGGTCCTGGCTCTTTTAAGATCATTCAGCTGGAAAGATCTCTCTCAAAACATGGCTTAAAGCTTAAATAAACCAAAGAGAACCAGCAGCAAGAAGAACTGGAAAAAAAGCAGTACTTACATTAAAGATTAAAATAGGAACTTGACAGTGCTGTGTGTGTGCAAAAGCATCTTGTTGCACAGTCACAAACCCCGAATGCAAGGTCAGGTCTGGCTGGAAAGACCACAGCGTCCTGTTCTGCATCGCCGCCAGCAGGCCACGACTGACAGTCCTTTGTGTGCAGAGCCCCACGTTACCACCATGTGCAGGTGACCAGGGAGAGCAGCAAACTCCTGTTCCTTCAGTACCAGGGAAGAGGTGCGACCGCACCAGCATAAAGCACAGCCATCTTTTACCGTTGCGTTACCATCATTTCGTTTTTCCGTTTCAAACAGCTTCCACTTGGGTAGCACCCAGGGACATAATGAACGGTACTGTAAATAATTAAACTGCAATAAAATGTTTGTACTTCAAAGCACCTCGTTTATAGTGTGAGTGGAGCATGCTATTTTGGGGAAACATTAAAAGAGGGAGTTTCCTGGTTCCTGCAGAGTGCGGCTCGGCAGGAAGCCTTCATCAGCAGGGACAAGCCTGTGCTAGAGCCATGAGCTGTAGCACCCAGTACCCCACACAGCCAGGGCACGAGGAAGGGCTGATGGACCGCACCGCGCTGGCCATGGGCTTGCCCTGCGCTCCGGGTGTGAGCTGGGACCTTCCATGGGTCCCAGTGAGGCCACTGCTGCCCTGCTCTGCTCGAGGTGAGACGTGGCCAAGACCAGAGCACTCAGGCGGGCTGCAGCCGTGCCCGGAGAGTGCCACAGCCGCGTGGCCACAGAGAAAGCTTTTCTCCCTCCCGATGCTGAGGCTCACGCCAGGCCGCCTGCCCCCCTCCATCCTGCTCCAGCCCCCGGCACAAATGCCCTTGTGCAAGGGTTTGGTCACCCATGTGGTGACTGACTCCAGGAGGAGCACAGCAGGCTCTGGACCACTCTTTACCTGGCCCTGTGGCTGTAAGTCCAGCCACATGTGTGAAAAAAGGCAGTTTTAATATTGCTCTCCCCTGAAGGCGTCTCCTTCCTATCGGAGCCAGGCTGGACGCACAACTGGAGTAAACATCCTGCTAAAATACTCAGCAATAGCTCTTCACGTGGTCTGCACCCAGACGTGGGCAGAAGGCTGCAGAAGCGCTGCACCCGCTGCTTGCATATTTCCAAGTGTTCAAAAAACATGCACGCGCTGTTGGTCCCGTCAGAAAGCCTACGTGCTGCTTTCCCCGTCTGAGAGCCGGCTGAGAAAAACCGTTCCCTCTGCTTGATCCCACTGCGTCCGAGTGCTGGCAACAGAGACGCATGAAGCCCAGCGGCCGCAAGGCTCCGAGTGCCAGGAACTTTTAGGAGGTCACCGTACCTATATCAGGGTGCCTTCCTGAGTCCCCACTGCGTGGCCTCGGCTTCGCGCATTCCCCCTTCCCCCTTGCAACAGCGTTCTGATTCTGGGGTGGTCAACGGGAGTTTTAAACGAGCTGCTCCAGAAAATTCACATCAGCATAAAAATTCAGCCAGTTAACCTGTCCAGGCTTAATTACAACAAATGCCTGGTAAGTCCAGATTGCTCCCACCATTAAATGGGGCCTTGTAACTTCACTTAGGCTGAATCTTCTTTTACGGTATTTTCAGAGTCGCTGTGGCACACTGTTTTGCAAACCCAAGTGCTTTATTCCAGATGCTCTACTTAAGTATTTTGCTGGCTGCTTCTGCTACATCTGTATTTGTTTTCTGAACCTTTGCATGTTCTTTCAACTGGAACTGGCAGAAAACACAGCACTCCCAGCCAGGAGATTAAACATATTTGTAATTCTTTCCTGGCGCTGTCAGCAAGGTTGGTGCTGCTGTCACTTCACGGCATTTTTTAACGCAATTCCTTGGCTTCCAGTTTTATTTTAAAGCTGTTCCAGCACCAACAGCGAATCAACAGGCAGCTGCGTTATTTGTGCCATCTGACTTGTCTGGTCAGAAAGGTCTGCAGCGGTTGCCAAGCTCCATCGCTTGGAGCAAAAACCCCACACGGATAAATACCTGCTGTTCCTAACAACCACCTCTGCCGACAGGGCGACGCAATGCTCCGGTCCCTGCCTGCAGCCATCGTCCTGACAGAGATGACGACGGCTGTGAGCACGAGGGGGCCTGGCCGCCCTGCTGAAGTGCCCTGCTGCCTGGCAGCGATCCAGCAGAGCACGGCTCTGATGCTTTCTGAATTAATGGCCCTGCAAATGAACGCTCTCAGCAGGAAACTATGCCGTTACAGCCGTTCCTGAGAGCGGCAGCAAGGCTTGGCTCTGGTTACGCAGCCAGCGAGAAGCATTTTTGTGTCTTTGTTTGCTTGACGGGTAAGACTAAGCTCAGGCCAAGAATCATAAGCAAATCATCCTCTCACACACACATTTTCCAAGAAAAAAAAATAAATCAACAAAACAGGACACTGCAAGTCAGCACACCTAACCCAGCACGGGCTGCCAGGAGAAAGTAATTGCAAACGCAAGTGCTGGCCTGACACAGCCCAGCTCCAGTCTGAGCTGAACGGCCGCCAGAGGCAACGCGCAGCGCGTTACAGCCACCAGCAGGATGGCATTCTGCCGTCCCACTGGCATCACGCGTTTCTCCACACCGCAGCTCTCTGCTTCCTCTTCTGACCTCTCCTGCTGTGCAAGTGCTGCCCGAATTGCTGCCCAGAATCCTGGTCACTGCAAGGCAGAGCGGGCACCCAGCTGCAGCCCCGAGGCTTCGCCTTCAAGGACGCGCCATGCCCGTCTCACCTCTTCCTTTCCTTGCTCCTCACCGTTACCCACCCAGTGGGGTTGCGCGCTCCTTCCCTGCTCCCATCGCCCGCGCCACGCGGGCTTCAGCGCCAGCCCGTTTCACCTGGGCACCAACACTGCCTCGAGGTGTGCCAGGCCAGCACTCCCTCCGTCAGAGCCTGTCGGAGGGAAAAAAAAAGAAGAGATTTGATGCAGGCGGGCATCTGCGCTGCTCTAACGCCCACGGGCAAATCCACCCAGCCCCGCTGCAGCCCTCAGCCCAAACGTGCCATGACCTCCAGCCCCCGGGATCTGCCTGCTGCTGATGGCTGGTTGTTAACAGAAAGTTAACTAAAATTAATTACAATTAGTTAAAATTTTCTTCACTAAAAGAAGGTTGAAGTTGTCAGACAATGCGGGGCAGCAAAGCGGACGCCTAGCTCTGCTTTCTCTTTAATGCTGTCAACACAGGGGCAGACGCAGGGGCAGCGCCAGACTACCATGCACGAAGGCATCAGGAGAGAGGCAAAAAGGAAACACGAACCTGCCACACACCCGGTGCTCCTGAGGACGCTTGGCCCAGCAAAATGCCCGCCTCTCACCACGACAGACGCAATTCGGAAGCATGCGTCAATATTTTGCCAAAGCAGTACTTACGGATGAACGCCAGCATCGCTGTCTCTTCGGGATGGGCACCTGGATTTCAAGCTTCAAGGTTAAAAAAAACAACGTGAAACATACTTTGTCGGTATCTTCCCTCCAAAGGCAGCAGTGAGGTGAAGGCAGGGGTGCATCCATGCCGCTGAGTATTTTGGGAAATTCCAGCACATGCCAAGGTGGACGCTGCACTTGTGTGTGGGCAGAGTGCAGCTGAGGGCAAGACCGCTCAGCTCGGGATTGCCAAAACAAGAAATTCCCCCTCCCCAGGCAGCCTTTTTGCCATTTTGCTTTTACAGATTGGACCAACACCTCTTTCATCTGAAGAACTTAAAGACAAGCAAGTCAAAATTCATTTCTTTTAATTATATATATATATCTATATATATCTATGCATCTATACACAC
>VXAL01011667.1:30187-118436 GCA_013399475.1 Chauna torquata
GGGGGCAACTTGACAACATTTAAGACGCACATTCGGGAAACCTGACAGCTACTTTGCTAAGGACATCTTCGCCAAGAACTGCAGGATTTTATTTACGCTTAAAAATGTTGAGCAAGGTAGGGTGGAAAAAAAAAAAAAAAACTAAAACAAGCCCGGTCGGTAACACTCAAAGCACAAACCCCGCAGCATTGACCCAGAAAGGCACGGGTGAGCGTGGCAGCTGAGCAGGTGGGCAGCGGTTTGCTGGCGATCCGTCGCTGCCCGGAGCTGACCGTGCCCCCACAGCCCTCACCAGCTCCTTTCGGAGCAGCCAGGGGAGCTCTCGAGCCAGCTCAGAGTCTGCCGCACCTCACATGCAACCAGCAAGAAGGTGCACGGCTCTGAGCAACTTTCAGAAATACCTCCCAGGGGTAACAGGCCAGGGCTGGGCTGCCACGCGCTTGTGAACATTGAAGGAGAGCAGAGAAAAGCCATCAGCTGGGCTGCGGTTTTGACGGTTTAACAGAAGTGGACAATGCCGCTGTGTTGTTACAATACGAAACGTTGGACCCAGAGGAAAGTTTAACCTCAGCAATACGGAGTGGGAGAGGAAAAAGCCCCAACAAGACTTCCAGGAACCTCGCTTGACAAAACCCATCACAAAACAGCAGTGACAACACACTGCACATGGAACACGTACAAACCCTTGCTGCAGGAACACAAACTTTACGGAAACAGACTCAGAAATGCTGACGGTGGCCTTGGAATACTGCTGATTTCGGGTAGTGACAGTGGTTACCAACAGTGCAATTCATACAAAGAAAGCACAGGCTGCCAAAGAGGTATCTTAGTGTCTGGAGGCCAGCAGAGGGCTGAGAAACTGCAATCAACGTTAATGCAGCTGGTTTGCCAAAAATAACTTGTGCCTCTGAAAAGGATAAGCAAAGCCAGAGAGAGCAAGACAGCTAATCCATAATGTACAACAAATCTCAAAATAAATTATACGTGGCTGCAAAATTAGGTTTGGTCAATACAGGCTCAATAAATAAACACATGAAAATAAAAACCCAACCCCAAGCATTTACTGCCTCAAGACATCTGGGCTGGCGCGACCCTGCCGCATCCCCCAGCCTCCGGGTTCGCCCCTGCGCAGTGTGCCGCGGCTCCGCTGGCCGCCAGCGCCTCACCCCACGGCCAACCCAGGCCGTGTCTCCACCAGGGACAGGCTGTGGAAAACCTCGCAGGGACGGAGCTGGCTCCGTGCTGCTCGAAACATCCACTGGTCTCAGAAAACCAGGTCCCAGCGCCACCTTGCCGGAGCAGACGCACCGCCAAGCTCCTCCTGTCTAGTCTGCAGCTAAAAACCGCACCAGGTGCTCATCTGGGGATGCTTCACATTTTGGTTTTTCTCTAACTAACTAGGGTTTTGTTTGTTTTTTTTTTTCACTTATTCTTGGTTTAATATGGATTTTGCCCTTGGGATTTTAAGCGTGCAGTGAAAAAGTGCATTGACCTAAAAAAAAAAAAAAAAAGTGTAATTTCCACATACTACGTGTGTAACAGCAATCTATCTAGAGCGTACTAAAACAGGCTCGAGTAATCCCTGCACTTCAGGTGCTATATTAAAAAACCACATCCATTAGTAGCAAACATCGTAGGTGCAACGCGTCTTGCAGAAAGGACCTGAATGAAACACAGATTATATCACAACAGTGCACAGAGAGATGCGAAACCGCTCTTCCAGGGAACGGTGCCGTTTTCCACTGTCCAACAGCAAGCGGAAGAACACCCGGACGAGAAGCGCGAGGATGCAGAGATCCCATCTGCCAGGCGAGGAGGAGCGGGGCACAAACCCTGTGGGCCGACAGGGACCCGCTGCTCCTCCTGACGCCGCAGGAAGGTGCTGACGAACCCGCCTGCGCGGATTTGCAATTTCTCTACAAGAAGCTGAGAACACGAGGACTCTCGCAACGACTCGTAACAAATAGGCTACTTCATTTATTGTTTATTACCCCATATGAATGAATCGACCATCTCGGACACTCCGTCACACACAGGGCAGAAAACGTTATTTACAAGAGGGACGCGCATCCCCCAGATAAGTTTAAGATGTACAGATTTGCAATGGGAACCAAGAGGGAGGGGAGAAAACCAAAACCAAGGACATAGCAGTCAGACTTTGACTTTCGGTTACAGAAGAGATCTCTATCTCCATGTAAGTGGGGCTTTCCAACTCTTAAATAAACGGCATCTTAAAAATAGAACATTTGACAATTTAAACACATGTATTAGTTTTTCTAAATAAATATTGTGTGGAAATGATGCTGCTTTGCCACCACAGCCTCCTCTCCTTCGGGGACTCAACCATCACCTCTGTTTTTCCTTGGATGTACGGTTTTGTTTCCTAATGGCAAATCCTATTTCCTCTTTTTTTTTTCCTTTTTTTTTTTCCTTTTTTTTTTTTTTTTAAAGGGCCTGACTGGACTCAAGTGAAAACTATGGGCATCTTTCCTTACCCCTTGCAGGCCTCTGACCTGGCTCACGGTTGAAATATGATGGCTTTCTAAAAATTAACTACTATTTAAGCAGTCTCCTCCACAACAGAAAGAAAACACCGCTTGCCGGCGTGCAGCCGGTTACCGGTGCTTCCCCCAACCCCTGGCTTTTGAAATGAGAGCCCCCTGCTGCCCCGAAGCTGCACGGCTGCAGCCGCCGAGCATCTTCTCACCGACTCCGCTTGCCTGTCGCGAGCCTTTGCCAGGCAAGGCTTCGTCCCCATCCGGGTTGCAAAGCACTCGGTGGGCTGGGGGCCGCGACTGGGGACAGCACATGAAATGCAATCCCGGGGCGACCGGTGTCCCTGCTGCAACTCACCCTCGCCCCTGCTGCCCTGCCGCGCTTCTTGCCGACTCCCACGCTGCCTTCCGGCTGCCACAAAGCTTTCTGCCCTCCTCCTGCTCGGCTGGCGGACCTGAAACTAGCTCTGCTTGAAGACAAAGTCAGAAAACATCACCGACCCGCCGCAGTGCCGCCCACCCACAAAGTGCACGCCGGGAGCTGGCCCTGCCTGGCCCTTCCCGCGCTTCCTGAGAACGCAGCCGGTCACTCCCAGCCTCCGCCCTCCCTGATAACTCCGAGGCAGGGGGAGCACGCGTGAGGGCTGATAGGTAAAATGGGGCAGGGGACACGGACCTCCCTTCCACCGGTTACGGCAGCTTATCCCTGAAATGCGCTAAGGCTTTTAATAAAGTGAACTTAAGACGACTCGAAGGTCTGGGAAGATGCCCAGGGAGCTCCCCAGCGCTCGGGGCGCGTCTCCGGCACGGCGCGCTCCCGCCAGCTCCACGCAGAGCCGAGCCCCGCCAGGCTTCCCCGCGGCAGGGGCCGCTTCTACAGGACCTACTTCTGGAAATGCAGACCTTTTGCTAATACGTATTTGCTGCTGGTTTTCGTGAGCCTCCAAACCACCAGCAGGTATTTTACATTGCGTGTACTGCCACACGCGTGCAGACCTGTTCCTCCGTCCTGATATTAGGTAGGAAAAGGGAGCTAATCCGCTGGAGACGTGTTCTTTCCTGTAAGCACAACTATTTTGGGATATCATCCTCCTCTTCACCAGTCCTGCAGCTGTGTCAGCAACAGGGCGAGGGATGCGAGAGGGGACCAGAGGGCTAAGGCACACTATTAGATATGAGGATGGCAGGATGCTGCTGTCATGCAACAGGAAATCTTTGGGTACAGAAGGCTGTCTTCTTACTGAACATACAAATGCCGCGGATACCACCTTTGCTGTTATTGCCACCTGCAAAATCGCAATTTCAAATACGCAGCTCCTGACAAGGAAAGAAGGCTTGCAAACACCTCATTATTCCCTTTCGTGTTCCCTTGAAGACAGATTTCGAAGTCTCTGGGCCCATCCTGCGGTTTGGCTGAGGAAGAGCACGCAAGTTACCTCCCACATGAAGGATGCACAACTTGGGTACCAAATCCTGCTCTTAGATATTCACTGGGACCACCGAGGGTTGGGGGCCAATATCCAAGTGCAGGATTTGCCTCATGTTCCACAAGCGGCCCCTCCCCACTCAACCTCTCCCACCCAGAGCAAGGTTCAAGCAACCACAGTGACCCAGGACGGCCGTCCGCCCCCACCCACCGCAACGACGAAACGCAACCAGAAGAGGCGTCTTTAGCGGGAGCAACGTCTCTCCGCCGCAGGGCAGGCGCCGAGCTGTTTCCAACCACACCTGGCGATTTTGCCACCTCGACCGTGTTCAGCTCACGCGGCTGAAAGCGAGCGAGATGGCGAGCGACACAGTGCTAGGGGCGGGTGTGTGCGTGAGCGCGCAGCGAGGAGGAGGACCCCAGCGACGGTGACTTCAGAAGTGAGCGCGCAGCACCGACAGCAGGGGCTTCACCCGACTCTCAGCACAGCAGCCGGCTGACAAGTGCACGAGGGTGAGGCTGGAAAACAGGTGAGGCAGAGCACTCTGTCTTTATTTTGATGTAATGCTGTTGGGCGCTGATGAGGACGCTACTCAACATCCGAGGAACAGAGAACCAACGTGAAGGACTGCATCCATGCTTACAGAAACACTTCTATGAAATCTCTTCTGGGCACGCAGCCGTTGCAGACTGTGGCATGTTGCATAAGAACCTCTGGAGGCAGATTTCCTTCTTGTCGGCACTTCTTCATGTGTGATTATTGTCCTGCTGGTTATTTGTAATAGAAATGTTTATAGACCATCAATACATTGAGCCATTCAGACAATTCATTGCACTTCGTCGTTTTAAAGGAAGGCGCCATCAACGCTGAGGCCCTCCTCTCTTCTTTTTCAAGGCAGCAAAATGCTACCCTAAAAACAAAGTTCATTTTTTTCCAGTGTAACCAGATCCCATCCACCTTGTTTTATTTTCCCTTGCAGGTGCTTTGTATCCAATGATTCAACAAGCCAGACTGTTTCTGAGGCTTCCAAAGTGCAAAAGAGTTCAAGGTACTTAACCACCTTGAGCACCAGTTAAGGCGTATTTGTCTCCAGTCTCAGCCACTGTAAACCCTGTCTACTGTAG
Source organism: Chauna torquata (assembly GCA_013399475.1). Taxonomy (NCBI): domain Eukaryota; kingdom Metazoa; phylum Chordata; class Aves; order Anseriformes; family Anhimidae; genus Chauna; species Chauna torquata. The sequence goes on from VXAL01011667.1 coordinate 35,234, forward strand.
TGTACCAGTTCCGTCATGCTACTGTTCAGTGCCAGAGGGCACACCGCTGTGCTGAGTTCAGCGAAAAACTCTGGAAAAAGGGGAGGGAGAGAGAAAACATTTGGTTGGTTTCACACAACAGGCACAGCTGACGGGCCAGGGGCAGCACGGGGGGACAGCAGCGGGACAGCATCAGCCGGCAAGTGCCACGAAGCACCTTGTTAGTGCAGGAAGATGAGCGATTTTACAAGTGCAACAAGCACACGAGGCAGGGCGCATGCAAGGATCACACGCACACACGCACTGAGGTGCCTCCCCAAGCGCTGGCATTAGAAGGACATCGATACTCCACGGCAGGGCTGTAGAAGTTTGGGTGTTCAGAGCCCAGTCCCCGCCGTGCACTTCCCCCAGGTTTGAAGAAGCCACATTTGAGTGTTCTCCTGAGCGCTGCCTGGAAGAGCGCAACTGTCATCGGCCTGGTCCCTGTCCTTCATCCTCAGACCATGGAGACGTCACGGCTCCTCAGCCAGACTGGTCTCAAACGTCTCCACCAAAACAACCGCCAAGCCTACATGACTATTAACTGTTCTGCACGGATCCACTCCCTCGGGAGTATTTCATACCCCACTCGTCATTCCCCTACACTGAAACAGCAACCCAGAACAGGTTTTGAATTTAACCCTGACTGATGCACGGCTGTGCTCTGCCTGCTCTCCCATGGGTTTTCCTCCGTGACTCATTCGCCCTGGCTTACCAGGGACATGTGCTGCGCCTTCAGCGTGGCAGCCTTTGATCAGCCTCTCGAGGACACAGTCCAAAATACTACACGTGAAATTGCTGCTGCAAGCATGGACTTGCTCAGCGGACGGCCAGTGACTGGAGTTACTTACTCCATGCTGACTTGCAAAGCCTTTTGAATTTCAGCAACTGCCTGACTAGCATGAGCGTTTTTACAGCCTTCCAATAACGTAGCCAGGCACATCGTTCTCATTTTCTTTCGCAAGTTCGGCAATACATCCCTTCACCCACAGCAGCTGACAAACCGTTGTGTTTTATGATCAACGGCAGTGCAAACACTGTGTGGGCTGGCTGGTCACAGCCTGAACTGCGCCCGCTCTGGGGCTGTTGCTTATCCACCACTGCTTGTGCCATGGGACAACAAAACAATATTTTTAACAACAAAACTATCAAATAAAAAAAGTAGCAGTGTTTTTAGGAAATGCTACCAGCAAATGCCGGTCCTGTGCCCAGCAAGGACTCCAATTCCAGTGCTGCTCGCTTACTCTCTTCTGGCAGGAAACCAGCCTCACCATTTTCAAACCAAGAATACCTGGGAGTTTGACAGATGAAATGAAACACAAGGCCACTGGGTGCAAAGCTGCTTGAAAGTTAAGAGAATTGACTCAGAAAACCTAAGCTCCCCACAAAGGGAAAAACAAATAGCAGGAAAACGCCCAGGCTTCTGTTGCTGCCATGAAGCGATTTGCCTGGTTCCTGTGCTCAACACTCTGAACCCCTTAGCTCTTAGACTTCTGAGGCTGCCAAGACAATCTTTTAATTGGAACGCACACCAATATATTGCCACCAAGTATCTCTGCCAAAAACCTGCCAATACACCGCAGGCGTCTACTTCAGCGTATTTTAGGCTTTGATCTGTAGGCATGGTGTTTGCTACACCAAGCGTTAGGATTTGAGCAGGTACATACAGATAAACACGATGTGTGAGACAGAAAAGCAGAAGGGAAAAAAACCTTACCCTTATTCTTCCTGGCCAGTGCATCAGCCTGTTCCCAAATATCATACGCATAGAGGATATAGGAAGTGATGTTGACGTACGAACAGGTGATGCTCGGGATATTATAGGGGATGGTGACTGAAGAGCCAATGCTGTTGCCACCGCAATTGCTAGCATTTGATCCCAGCTGAGAACTCACAGATCCGGCAGGAGAGGGCATTGGAGAATGAGGAGAAGGCATGCCTGTGCTTCTGCAGGAGAAAGAAACACCACCACAAACGTTCAGCTTCAGAGGTAAATGTCTTACCACGAGACTTATGCCAGGAGCTACCCGGTGTCATCCAGGCCTGCGCTATGGAGTGCAGTGTTGAAAACTGAGATGTGTTCGGCTACAGAAGACATAATTATTATCCTTTGGTGCAAGGCCAAGGTTTTTGAAGTGATTCCCAACTCTAAGCACTCCTCTTGTGACAAAACAAACAAGGCATCAGACATCCGAAAGTGCCACCCATCCACCTTCCAAAATCCGCACCTACTTGTGGAAGCCGTCACCAGATTATCAAAGGGTTTCTTCCTAATGACTTCAGGCATGCTTATGTCCCCCACTTCTGGAGGCTGGAGCTTTCTGACAGCTAGTCACTTATTTTCAGACCTGGGGAAGCTCAACGTGGCCAGCGCAGCTGCCTGCCAGGCACAGGCTGGCTTCATCCCATCACAGCTTCCCACCACTTCACCCAGCCTGGTTCTAAGTCACTTGTATGGGAGCCTCCACCGCTGCTCCTGGGAGACCATTTACATACCAGTAGGCTGTACTGCACAAGGTGGTGGAAAAACAACTGGAATTTCAGACCAAACAAGCCTCTCAACCACAGAGTTTAAATGGAACAGATGTGGAGCTGGGCATCTATTTGCCAAATGCAATTACTGCAAAACACAGTAAAACTCTTACTCAGTGTCGCTAAAAAGGAGGCCCAGTGTGCTGGGCTTTGGGACAAACACTCTTATATGACAGCTTTCCTTTTACTTTTGCTGCTACATATACAAGAACTCGGCTGCAAATACACAAAAATGACAAAATGTTCAGTAACTCAAAAATCGGAAAATGAGTTTTTCTTTTTCTTAATCGGTGGCTAAGCTAGAGAAAAATACTCCAGTACCAAACCTCAAAGTGATGCTGCCACGGGGTAAAGGCATAGTCCTACCAGGCAGCAGCCAGGGAGATGGGCATGGCGTTCCAGCGAGTCTTAGGAATCTCAGACACCAAACAGAATAAGGATGAGAGTGGCAGGGGCTCCGAGAGCAGCAACACGACATTACCTTCCCTGCTCTTCTGACCCTGCTCCTCTGGTGGAGAACTGCTCTGCATGAGAGGCAGTAACTCTCTGGATCTCAGAACAAAAAAATCCCTCTCCAATGCGGAGGACGGGAAATCGAGAGCAGAAGCATACTTGTGCCCCCTAAGAAAATGATTTCAGGTGGCAAGGCTGAGTGAGTCACTCTCAAATGCAGCTAGCAACTCAAAGATTCCCGCTACTGTTTTCACTCATACGTTTACGGACACATCACAACACACCCATTTCTACATCTTACCTTGCAACACATGGAGAAGGTGCTTGCGTTACTCTGGAAGAACTCTGTGGCAAGGAAGAGAGCTCTTGTTAGTTTTCTGGGCCAAAGCGGTAACAACTGCAGCCATTCAGCTGGCAGCTTGGCAATACGCGTGCCCTACCTTGAAGTGGTCATTCAGGATCCTGGAATACTTTATTGCAGTGTCTTTCTTGTAACGAAACATTGCCATGTGCAGGAGGGACTGGCAGCGCATGCTGTGAACAGAAAGACACCCGAGAGTCAGCACGCATGCCCGCTGCTGCTGCTGGCACACCAGCAATCCACTGTGCGGGATGGAGGCAGGCACCCACCAGCCTCTCTGCAAATTCAGGAAAGCTCAGGATCTCTCCTGTCCTGCTCATCTTAAGAATAAAAAAGACTCCGTGAAAAAATTCACATAAGGAAAAAAAAAAAAAAAGAGGAAGGGCCACATTTTAATGAAACAAGTGCCCAGCCCCTTATGGGTGCCAGGGGCTGAGCGTGGCCCCGTCCAGCAGCGCCTCGGCTATGCTCAGCTACAGCTTCAGTTACATGGCCGAAACATGAGCAGGCAAATCGCATTCTTCCATCTGAGGTGAAAGCCCTTATGCGCTCTCAAGTTACCAGTGGATCAAATTTTGGAGCCTGCACCTTCCACATGTGGTCCCTGGTGATATCCTGGCTCACTTTAGAGATGTTCCAGTTTGCTCTGGCTTTTATATTGTTTTTTTCTCTTGCAGAACTCTGATTCCCATTTAAGTCATTCCTTTGCCCTTGAAAGTAACAGGGCTTTCTATACTATACCAAGTCTAGAAACAGAATATGAAGTCACATAAAAAGTTACGCACCATAAAACGGCAAAGATTTTTTCATGTGAAGATGCTGAAGCGTCCGTAAAGGGTTTTAATGTCATTATGAATCTAAGGAAACAAAATTAACAGAATCTTGTCAGTCATCAGGGCTCTCAAGTCCCACTGTTTACAAAAGACTACTGCATGCCACTGCCTCAAACACTGGCCCAAAAACCAGGAAACCTGACCTGAATTCTTGGTCCCGGCACCGAGCGCTTGGTACCATCTTGAGCAGAGGACTTTGTCGCAAAGCAACTTGTGTCCCACACAGTGGGAACAGATGCAGCCCCTCACACGACTCGCTCTCCTCTTACATTGATTAATGGGCAACATCCGTGTATGTACAAGTAGGTGTCCCCCACGGGCCAGCCACCGGCCTAGGGCCCCAACAGGAGCCTCCCTAACTGAGGGTCAAATATTAATTCCAGTGTTTCTGGCCAGGACAGATATCTTTCTTTTCGCCAAAAAAAAAAAAAAAAAAAAGGGCAGGAAAATCTCCTTTTTGAAACAAAGCAACAACAGCATTGTGGAAATACAGTCCATCAAAGCCAGAAAGCAATGTAATTAAAAAAAAAAAGTAAGTTTGAAGCCTACTACAAAAAACAACTGGCAGCTGTTTCAATCAGCTACACGGCAGGAATCAAATCAGCTCATGAGAATACTCACAGAACCCTTAATTTCGATATGAATAAACTGATTCCTCTCTCTTTGCTATCCACTCTCTGGTTCCTCGGGTTGCACTGCCTGCGGATGTGATCTATTTATCTATCTACTATAGCTCTGAAATGAAAAATGGAAGCCTGCTAAAAGAAACCCCAATGAGAAGCACTGGTGGGAAGACGCATGGAAGAATCCAGCAAAATCTGCCTTCAATCAAGCTGCGAGAACTTCGGGGCACACACTGTTCCACACGCTATGTCACTGTTTTGCTTCTTTAACTGAAACACTACGAAGCTCACATGCAAGAGCAAGTTCAGATCTGGACAAAGAAAAGCTCCTCCGTGTCCTTGCCTGTCATGCCGTGCACTCCGGCGTACCTCAGCCGCAAGGCTCAAGTCCTGAGGGAGGAGGTGGTGCCTACTTCTTGTGACAAGCAGTGCTGAAACGCTTCACAGGACGTGTCCTGGTGCCCCTGGATGCTCTGGTTCGTGTTTGTACAGGAACCCCAGCTCTGCTCCTCCATGCGCACCCAGAGCCCCCATGGTTGTGAAGAAGTGACACAACCAACCCTTCCCATCCAAACACGCTGCCGAACCATCACGGTTCAAAACCCACTTACTTGATGAGATCTATCGTGTCGGCAAATATGCTGTAAGCGGATTTTGGTACTAGTGCATCCGATTCCAAGGCAATCCCATATTCAATGAAGGAAAGGGCAGCATCAAGGTACTGAAAGGCCTTTCCAGTCTTGTCGGTCTGTTGGGAAACAAATCCCATTTTCAGACTATGGCAAAACTATTTCTCTCAAGTGTACCTGAATTCCTTTTCTCCCCCTAAATAGGCAGGATTTGAAGAAATAAAAAAAAAAAAACACGTCAGGCCCGCAGGTGATAACGAAAGGGTTCTCTCCTCAGAGCCCCTAATGTAGTCCTAGTCATCAGCCCTGTGTGCTCTGGCTCTCTACCTCGTGCTCTGCCACAGCAAGTGTTTTCCTCTGGCAATTTACTGTCTTCACATTCTTTGGATATTCCTGGCTGGTACTGGGGGCCAGCCTCACAAGAGGCAGGTGGGGTTTTCCCACTCCATTACTCCCCTTCTTTATTTTCACAGGTGAATGACAAGTGGCAAACATACATTATCCGACTGAGCCATAAGCAGCAAAAAAAACCATAGTTCAATCATGCGTGCTGCTAAACTGCACGCATCTGAAACAGCCAGCTACATCTGCAAAGGGCACTGTCAAGCCTTGTTCACCGGCAACATGATTACCATCATCATCCTGGTATTTCAGAGCAAACTGCCGTAAAACTAACTCTTCAATATCATCTTCCCGGGACTTCGTGATAGCTCTGCAAAGCAAAGAGGCCTGCTAACCTCCAAGTCAATTTTGATTCCTGTTCTCCAGGCATATTTTCTAAATGTGTTTATACAGAGGAAAGTGCCTGAAAAATGGGCAAATAAAAACAGCCTCCCCACATATGAGTAGAACATACTCCGCTAGGTGGAAGTGAGGTTAGCCAGCACAACTTATTCATGTGCCCGCAGGTATCAGGTCCCAGTGAAGAGCTGTTGGACATTTCTAGCACAGGGCCCAGGCTTACCATTGCATCAGCTTTGTGCTTCAGCCGCTTGGCCTCTTCGATGTGATATTCCATCGGAAGCTGTCTGAATTGGGGACAGACAGAGGAAAACAGTCACAACAGAAAAAGGGTAGGGCAAGTATCGGTTTTACCTGCTTATCTAGAGGACGCTGTGACTCCAGTACAACCTGTTACTGTTACCAAACACACGTCAGAGTTGTTATAATCTCTAAATGAATGTTGTCTGCCTGTTCACAAACACACAGCATCTGAACGCACAGACAAAATGGCATGAAAACAAATTGATTTTTTTTAAAGGCTATGTTAGAATAACATTGAAAACTTACATTTGGACATTAAAAAGAAACAAACGGAGACTAGGCTACTATGAGTACAAGCTTACTTCTTCACTTCCGTGTAAAGACAGTAGTTAGGTGATCGACTATCGTTCCTCAATCACAGCACCACAAATACTTCGATCAAAGCACACAGTACACTTCGCAGTGCGACGCACTCATCTCAGACCACAAGGACTCGCGTTCCAGTAACCCGCTTACAAGGGATGCGGTCCCCAAGCCTGCTGCAGGTCCCAGTCTCAACCAACGCCTAACTGATGACAAAGTGGGACCAGGCACATTTCTGCGCATGGGGATAATCTGATCACCGCGCAAATGGCACAGAGCACCTGAGCACTAACAAAATGAGCCGGAGAGGAGTCACGTCCTCTCAGAGACGTCAGTCTCTGGCCCAGCACCTTGTCACAGACAAGTCTGTTGCCTGTCAGGAATCAGACAAATCAACACCCATCCCTTGCAGGCAGGCACAAGAGACACCCCATGCAGAGGGGGATGTCTCCAAGTTAAAAAGTACCCGATTTATATACCTGTTTCCCTCAAACCAAGAGCTGCTGAAAGGAGAGACCTTTGTGCGGAAGTCCCAGAGGTGAGAAGGACGGCAGGTCCCGTACCTCTCTCTCTCTCTCTCTGCCTCTCACGAAAGCAGTGCTCAATACGGAGCAGAAGCCAGGGTGGCTGCAGGGCCAGCCTTGCCCAGTGCCTTCACAAAGGACGTACAAGGGGCGTAAAACAAAAACTTACTTTTCAAACTTGACTTGAGGTCTCCTTGGCTTGGAGGTACCATTTGGCAAAGAAGGCACTGGGAAAGGATTCGTGACATCCCCTGCAGATCCCTGAAAAATCACAGAGCAGAGATAAAGCTGGTTAGAGAGATCCATCTTAAACTGTTCCAAAACATGGCTTTCCTAAATTTGAAGTGAAAATCTTTATTTGTCCGAGACATAGTGTACTTCTCCAGGCTCCCTGGCTCTTCTTTCCTTCTTCCCCAGTCCCCACTCCAACACTGGAAACGAAAACTTCTTACCAGACTGCTAGTAAGGGTTAATACCATTCAAACTTTCCTTGAACATGCAGAAATTAGGTAGCAGGTTTCCTTGCATAACGGCTAAGATAGCAGTAAGGCTGCCAGCAGCACATTTTTCACGGCCACTAGAAAAGGCAGGAACCAGTAATACCCATTCACACTTACTCCTAGTTTAAGTGCACAGCAATTGCTGATTCTGCATTACTAATTACAATATCAAGAAAAAGAGAGCAGTTAGAAGCCACCTAACACAACATGCACAGTCTCCAGTAATGTGCTCACACATGAAAGTCCTGGACCACACACATCCAGGCACTTGCAAACGGCAATATAATTGAATTTTGTAACCCAATAACGCAAAGATCCAGCTGCAACAATCATTAACAGCAATCTTGTAAGCAAGCTATAAAAGCTTATATGCATGTTGCAGTCAAAACCTCAGGTTGCTTATTTCTTATTTTCAAGCAATGCACTTGTTTTTTTTTTGTAAACACTTATTTTTGCATCTGTCATATTATACTTGCAGTTGCCTACAGTCAGAACCAGTTCCTGCCATAAACACAATCCTCTTGCCTTTCCTTTTTACGTGGTCATGACTTCTCACAGTTTTTTGCAAGTAAGATTAAAATAGACGATGGAAAGTGAGCAGAGATGTTACAGCACAGGCTTTCGGGCTAGCAACACACGGTCACAGATAGCCACTGAGGGGGGCAAATATGCTTCAAAGAGCATTCTCTGGAGGCTGGCTTACCTTCCTTTTCACTTAATATCCTAAAGGCAGTTTCTAAAGAGAATTACACAGCACCCCCGGGTCACAGGATGCGCCACGCCAGAAATAACAGATACCTACTTTGTTGCCCTTCGCCTGTTCCAAATGCTTTCTCTCCACCTTCTTGTGCTTGGCAGACAAAGGATCCTTCTGGTTGCTTGTGTCCCTGGCAGTGTTGTTTTCTGTGGCAGGCAGCTGGCCGTTCTCACTCCTGGGTCTCTTTTGGGCCATCTTAGTTAACTTCGGTGCAGGATGTGCAGGAGACATGGGTGGCAGTGGTGGGGGTAGCAGGAGATCTTTCTTCTGGGTCTCAAATGATGGTTTTGGTGCTCTGGAGATGGGAAGTAAATTTTGCAATTGGGATGAATACGATGTCTATGTAATATGGGGATTTTTTTAAAACAAAACAAAACAAACACTGAAATACATTGTGTACCAATTCTGTTTAAATTTCTCTGGAAATGTCAGATGAATTGTTAACAAAGAATCTAAGAAAAGCAAAACGAAACTTCAGGGACTTCATGGGGCATTAGATACCACATGTTCAGCTGCTAACAACACACAAGTAAGTTGCTTTTGAAGTAGGAATAAGCCTCAGGACTTGTCCTTGGATGAAAGACTTGCAACCAGAATGTCAGGATGTTGCAAGAAAGACACCCCTCCAACACAGCACCTTTTCACTGAAAAAGAGAAACAGGTAAAATCCCTGGGGCAAATCACCCAGCGTGGCAAGTGAACCCCAGCGCTGCCTCTCTCTCCGCATCACGGTAGCAAGTATCTTCTGTGCTCAGGGATACTTGCCCTGACACTCGATCCTGTGCGTGCTTTGACAGAGTTAAACTGAGTTGTTCCTTTAGGACTTGCCAGCTAAACTAGATGACGCATATGAATTGAGAGGATTCAAGGGAGAGAGACTTAAAATGCTGTGCTTTTAAATGGCAGAGCTGATCACATTTAATAATACTGTGGCAAATTTCTGATCATCTGGGGTTAGGATTACCAGTGAACTCCAGCAGCTACAGGCAGCACTCAGCAGCTCTAAACCTCATTTCACTACTACCCATTTACATCATTTTCCTTCAGCTCCTCAAAGCTTCCAAGAAAGCACAAAGTGTTCAGCACAGTGAATACCAACTCACTGGCTGAAAAGTCAGGAGAGGAAGAAACAAAATGAGATGCAGTGAAGAGCGAAGCATGAGGCTGTGCAGCTTGCTCAGCTCTCCCTTCTTCACCGGCCCACCTCGCACAGCGGGTCCTCCAGAGCGGACCTTTTTACAGAGAGCACAGCAGTAGCCCCAGCCTCCTTCCCGCAGCATCCCCAACCTGATCCGGAGCTCTCTTCCCCCCGAAAAAGCATCCAATTCTTCCCCCTCTGAAAGCCAGGACATGGCTAAAAGGGGCACCTGTTTTCACCGAGAAAAGGGGAGGTATGAACCCTGGATTTAAAACCCTTCCATTACCAGCAGGGCTGAAATGTCCCTTCACCTGGCTAAACATCAGTCCTGACGTCTCCGTTCTGCAAGAGTCTGTCAGTGCCCTCTCTGCAGAGACGTGCTTTAGTCGTATTGTCAGGACACAAAGCTCAACAATACCCACAAGATCCAAGCCAATACCTTAAACTCAAGCCCCGAGTAAGCAGAAAACGGCTGCAGCAGCCCATGACGGATGCACCGGCCTCCCTTCAGGAGCACTGCCCATTTACAGACATTCTTGGAAGCACTGGCTCTAATGCAGACCTAGCCAAAATGCCGGCGGTATGCTGATGTGCAAATTACGGGGTAGGTTTCAGCAGATCTACCAGAAGCACTGCATGTGCTATTGCCGGCATAAACGAGAAATTTCTGGCTATAAAGGCCACCTGAAATTCCAGACAGGGTCACTGGATGTGCATTCACTGAGTCACACACACACGACGAGTTGATTTTAGCGGAGAAGGGAAATGCTCCCTACCCCTCCTCACCTACACACACACATCTGTTTTCTGGCTCGCAAGCACAACAGCCCCAAAAACAAGTACAGCAGCAGAACCCAGGAAGGGGAAAATGTGGATAAGGAAACAAAAGTTCTCTTCCCATCCCCTGAAATCCCTGCACTATTGCACCAAACAAGCACGTTACTCCCCACGGGGGATTAGCGGTGCGGTTCGGGGAAGGGGAAACGACCCCTGCGTCCCAGCAGGCAGGCAGCTACCGCACTGTGTTCAGCTCAAGCACCGGGCTTGATGCAACCACCTTCTTGTGCAGGTTCCTTTCCCTGACAGATGGCAGTGCCACTGTGTGGATACCAGCTTAGAAGGAAAAGCAGTGTTGGCACAACTGGCAATTCGGTTTCTTGCAGCGCTAATAGATTTTTTTGAGCTATGTGTAATGGATGTATCAGCACACGCAGCAATCTCAACCGCAGGATGCACAAGTTCGTGTTTAAAATGGTCTTCATTCCATCTCAACTGCTAGAAATCGGGACGAATGCCACCACATCCAATGGTTTCACAGCAGCGTAATACAAAGGTGGAAGGAGGACCAGGCACTAAAACATCACCTCATGTTTGAATGATCAGAACATTAACGCTCTGTATTAAAAAGAGAGAGGAAGACCAGTGACAGCAAGTATAATTGCACATCTGCAACAAATAAAAAGGCAAGTAAATTACACTTCTATAGCCACGTGGTTGGTTCCAGGATGTACGGACAAATTTGCAGCAGATTAGGTTTCAGAAAGCACGTTACGTTAAGCAAACTCACAAGAAGAATAGAAGGTACAGTTCCTTGCCTTAAGCTTTTAAAGAAAGACCCAGTTTTATGCATCTTCCTGCCATCCCACCACCAGCATACTCACTTCAATTTATTGGAGTCTTTGTTAGTTGAAGACTGCAATGATTTTGTTTCTTTGTCTGATTTCGTTTTCTTCCTATCAATCTCCTTCTCCATTTCCCTCTAACAAAAAAAAGACAAAAAAAATTACTCAGATTTAGAATGTTCATGTAAAGTACAGACCAACATAGCTAAATTTGACGGCTTCATGTTAAAAAAAGAGATTGGAACAGAAGAGCACAGCTGATTTCAGGCTCACTGACAAGTATCCTAAAATGACATTTTATACACTTCTGCTTGGATAGAATAATTATTTTGTAGTGGAGGGGATGAAAGTGTTAAACCTCTCCTTGCCAACAGTCCAAAACAAAGGTACTTCCATAGCTGAAAATAAGGATTTCATGATCTGTTCTGCGTGTTTTTTTTCTCCTAGTGTTTCCTGATACTTTTTTTTTTTCTTTTGTCTAAGGGAAGAAAAAAAAAAACATTCATCGGAGACCTAGACCACTCAGATTCCTGAGACACTTTACGAGCGAGAATCAAGTACAGGGTGAAATTTTAAAGAGTCAATTAAATTTGCTGCCTATACACTGAGCAGCAGGAACCATTGACGCAGAGGGGTAATAAATGACACCTTTTAAGCACACTCCACAGATCTTATGATACAAAGCATGCAATGCCAAATCAACAGCTCACCTGAACAGAAAAACTTCAGAATAATTCACTACAAGACAAGAAAACGTAAAGCAAATGAAGCTTTTCAGTCAGCATTACCCACGGAGCGCCTGGTGCTAGCTGAAAACATCCCAGGACTTTTCATCTGTCTTCCACAAGCACATGCAGGTTAACATCACTGTGATGGAGCTCGGTGGGTCATGCACGGCTCTGAGCCCACCTCTGAGCGTCAAGGCAAGGCTCCAGCACCTGGATTAAGTCCTTACCCTGTTTGTCAGGTTGAGCTCCGCACTGCCACAAAAAGAGTCTGACAGCTTACCCGACCTGCTGGCTGCGATGAAGCCTGAGCTGCCAAGGACACTGAAGCACGCTGACCTCACGCAGGCGGCGAGGCTCTGCGATGGGTTTTCCTGCCATGAGACGCTCAGGCTGCAGGGCACGATGTGCCTAGCGTCAAACAGCTCCTCTCTTTGGTCTCAGAGAGACCAACAGCAGCAGTGACAGACAGATTACTGCCTGTTTACCTTCCTCCTGCTGCTCTGCAGGACAGGGACTGCTGGGGCCTCCCACGTTTCTTCACCATTTCCCTGCTCTTCTCAGCTCTCCCATGCAACCATGGGAAGCTCACAGGACGACAGCAGTAAGAGAAACTCGCCCCCAAACCAAGGTTATTCACCCTCACATGCTCACCCACCTCCTCCTTCAAGAGGGACCAGAGAGGTACACAGGCGCTGATGAAGACACGCACCAGACCTATTCATTGCAAGTCCTGCAGCTAACTCTTTGTGCAGGTGAACCAGCTGGCTGTACGTTCACAGTCTGCTTTGGGAGGCAGCTTTCAAAAAACCACTTGTGAACAACTACCGTCTCCACTGAAGGAAGGGCTGTCTTACAATTCAGGGGGCAGCGACTGTTCTAGCTGCAGGGCTCTGCAAAGGGATCTCTGGAAAGCCCCTTACTGGAGACGTGCATCTTGTGAGCATGAGCATCTCTGCCAGTGCCACAGCAGCTCCAGGGGAAATCAAAGAGGCTTTTTCGACGTATTTATCCAAGCACTGACATCCAAAGGAGGGTTTAGTGATGGCTGGCAGAACATGTACGGATGGACACAACTGAAAGGCACAGACCGGCGTGGCCGGGGCCGGCTCTCCCTCTGGGCACCCCTGCAAACGGCAGGCAGGGTGCTCTCCCGCAAGGGATGTTCAACGGCCAGGGCAGACAGCCGCAGCTTAAAAACGGGGCGCAGGGGGGAACAGGCACTGCAGCCCTGCAAAGCTCTGCTTGGGTTGAACCCAGGAGAAACCCAGGAACACTGCCAAGGGGCTGGCAGGCCAAGTGCTGACACAGTCTGCTGAAAGCTCCTCCGACAGAGGAGGGCTGGGACTTTCTTGTCCAAAAATACTATTTTTTTTTTTTTTGAAGAAAATAACAGCAGGAATTCTTTGAGAACACCAAAGCATTTGTTAGACAGCTTTTCACTTGCTCAGCAGTGGATTCTTGACCAACAAGCAACATCTGTGGATAGTTTTGACACATCTTCCCTTTAAAAGTTTGAAAACGCTGTGGGGTATGAGGAGGGCAATGAGTCCACTCTGATCCTACGAAGCAGAAACAAACTCTAAGCATGGGTTTTTCAAACAGCTCCACGCTCCCTACACACCACTGCGGTCCTTGCACAAACCCACCTCCACCTCCACCTCTCACCTTCCTCTTTTTGAAGGACTTGTCAGGAGTGTCCGTGTTTTTCCTCTCCATGTCCTGTCCCCTTGCACCAGGGAGCTCCTTAGCCTCTGCTCTCTCCTGGTGACTGTCCTTCCCAGGGGGCTGGGGAACTCTTGACAGCAGCGGGAGATCAATTTTAACCATGAGGCTGTGAGGGACAGGCAAATCCCTCACCGGTGACAGCAACTTCTTCTCCCTGATGGGCAAGGGAAGCTTCTCTTTGTGAAAATCCTCTCTGACCATGGCAGCAGACCTGTGGCCGCTAGTCCTGGTGGGGGTCGTGCCCTGGCCCTGACGGAGGGGACTGACAGTGAGATGCTCCTGGGCACTGCCAACCAAAACGTCCCTTGGGGGCTTGGGGTCCAGCAGGGCTTTGGCGCTGGCTTGATGGGAGCTCTTGTGCTTTCTGTTCTCAGGGAGCTCTTGCAGCCTGGGTTTCAGTTCTTTTTGCTCGCTGGATTTTGGCCTCCCTTTCGTTTTTACTTTTGGCTTGTCTCTGGAAGACTGGTCTCTAACCTCGTAAGGACCAGGCTCGCTCTCCACCTTCAGGGCTCCCTTGGGCCCCTCATGCACCGGGGGCTTGCTGGGCCTTTTGATACCAACAGTCTGCCTCTGCGAGGGCTCCTCAGCGCGCACGGGAGACTTCTGGCAGTTGCGTTTGGTCGGAAGATGAGCGTCCTGAGGAGCCCTGGCTGCTCGAATGGAGCTCTTGTGATGAGGCTCCCTCGGCTCAGTGTGCTCGCGGGAGGAACTGCTGTTGATACACTGTCCCTGCTCCTTGTCCTCCTCACGTCCATCTGTGTGGGCAGTTTCTCTGGGACTCTCTGTTGGCACTGCTGGCGGGTTCACCTTGGTGAGCCAGTTGTCGAGCTGCCACTTATTTGAAGTTGGTGGGTCAGGCTGCAGACAAAAACAGAAAGGAAGGATGCAAGACTGACACCTTTATCTCAATCCTAGCACAGGTTATCAGAACCCAGTAAAATTCCCCCTTACTGTTAAAAGACTTTAAAGGTGAAAGACCATGAGAAAGCGGGTATGCTCTAGTACGTACACAGCAACACTTAATTCACAAGCACAGGACCTTTTTGCACAGGACCAGTCACACGTGTGGCACAGCTCTCCTGGGTCTCCGCTAGCCCTACCTGTCGTGCAGTAAGAGACCTGCATGAAAGCCCCACCTCGGTTTGCTCTGCGCCACTAACCAACATCCCTGCACAGCCAAACACGCAAAGCACCAACTGTAAAAACAAACTAGGTGCTGTCCTCCCAAGCAAGTTATGTGCACAAGATCGACCAAGAGCTGTCCCAGCTGTCACACCTCGCTGAAGTCTGACAGGTAGGCTGGCAGGCTCCTGGGGTTTAAGCAGTTACCAAAAGAATTTACACAGCTAACACATCAAGCCCAGCCTCTTCCAAGTCCTCTGCCTACACAATCCAACACTCGCATCCCCCTGGGTCAAGCAAGGTGTGAGCTACGACCGAGTTTTGAGGGCCTCTGGAATCAGTTGGATATGTAATGTGGTTGAGAGAAGCCCTGCCTAATCAAAAGAGAGGTCTGACAAATCAGGAGAGAAGTTAACCAGCTAGCTGTAAAAACAGACATCCGAAGCTGCAAATTAGGGGCATGATTCTCTGAGGCCCATTCTGAAAATATTGCTTATTTCTCAGCATCATTCAAAAGTGTCACCTGCAATCTGGGCACCATCAGAGCACAGCTACGCCTGTGCCCTCACCAATCCTCCCCAGACACAACTCTCTTCTGAGAACAGCCACAGCACTTCTCAGAAAAGAGAAGCCCAAGCACACGAAAGGTTTTCCAGGACTAATTAATCCCTTCTGCTGTGATTTTCTTCTCCACCCAGATTCAACCCTTCTTTGTGCCGTAGAACGTGTCGACAAACTAGAAACGTCTTCAACCATGTCTGGGTGACTCCAACTAGAAACCTGCTTTAAAAAACAGATTTGGTTTTATCACAGGTTTCTAAGTAAAATTAAACCACAAATTCCATTACTGTTCTCAGATAACAATATCTGCCTTATTTCCATTAGAATTTTAACTTAGCAGCCACTCAGGAGCACTTTTTTGTTGTTGTTACACACCGTAAAAATCTGGCCAAAGGGCTTTGTACGTTTTGATTTATAATGTAGGTAGTTACCAGACTGCGGCATATGCAGATCCTTTTCTAGCACTTCTACTGTCAGTTATTGTGTGTGATCTAGACCCTCACATGGGTTTTCATTAGACTTACCAAACACAAAGGATAATAAGAGACAATATTTAAAAAAAAAAAGTAAAATAAAAACAAGGAAATATTGCCTGTAGGTCCTAAAGTCTTTGCTTTTATGTAAAGAACTGGATATAAAAAAAAAAAACAAAAACAGGGCATGTGCACTAATTTGCTCTTTGTGCAAAATGGACGAAGAGTTTGCAGAATAAAAAGGGATAAAATGGTCAATCCACAATAGCTAGGACGTCACCAGAGTGAAAACAATATTATAATCTAGTATTTTCGGTATAAAGCAGGCATGATTTGGTATAAGAAGGTAAGTATAACATCTGGTTCTCACATTGCACAAGGCAAAGTCTGTAACTGAACTGCTGGAGGGTAAAGTGCATTACATGTGAGATGAAAAGACACATCTTCTCAAAGCTTCTGCAATGGTTTCTGCACACAAAATTCTTCCTGTTCAAGTGCTTCTAAGGTAAAAGAAAGGAAAGCTAGGCCTGCGCGGGGAGGGGGGCAAGAGGAATAAATAATGAGGTTTCTGGGCTTTGTGGTAATATCTCAAAGCTGTCAGCAGACTGGTTTACATAAGCTGTGGTCCCTCAGAATAACTATGCACTTCCCACTGGCCCAAGAATGTTTTGCGAGCTGGAGGATCTGTTTTGAACCATGGGACACAAGCACATTTGAAGCAGATTTTTAAAAGCTGCATGGTCTCAATTATTATGCAACTTTGAGGCACTAAGCTCTGTTTGCCTGCTTTTCCCAATCAAAGCCTCAGAAATGCCAGTGCAGCACTATCCGAGCCAAACTCAACAGAAGCAAGCCTAAGCACATTCCGGCCCTTCCTGCAGGCCCGATCACTTCAGCTGTGACCCGGGAGAAGCTGAGTCTGTCACTGACGCGCAGGAGCTGCAGAGGGGCGGCAGCAGCTTCCTGTAGCACATCAGGGAATTGGTCTCACCCCAAAGCAGCCTCGGCACCCAGAAAAGCTGCACGGGCAGAGGTGGGCCCCAAGCACTGAAGACAAGCTGCAATTCCCACCTGTGCCTTGCTTGTGCCTCGCCAGCGAAGGCACCAATTCCTCCAGGAATGCCAGCCAACGATGCCAAAAGAGAAGGGGGAGCACTTCAAGGTTAGGCACATAAAAGTCTAACTTATGCTATTACTAAGGGCTATTTAATTGACAAACTCCGGCAGAGAAGCAAAGGGCAAGCAAAGTTTGATGACGCAGCAAAGATGTCAATGGGACACCTGAAGGATGACGGTATTTCAGGTCTCCTGTCCAGCCGCGTTCAGACAGCAGAGAGCCTGCACTAAGCAGCCTCTACAGTTAATGTGCATTCACCTCAGGAGCTGACACTCTCGGAGGGTCGTTGGCTTCGCTGTCACTCGAGCTGCTCTCCGTCTCCGAGTCTGAAGAGCTGTCTGAGTCACTGGTGCTCCCTGACTCTGGGCTGCTGGAATGTGCTGATGCCACACTCTCGGGCTGGGACTGCAGGGCACTGCAAGGCCACCAGGAGACAAAATTAGAAAGCAGCATGCATGAAGGTTACTTATATTGATATGGCAGCATTCAGAAATAAAACTTAAACTCCATATTTTGGCACTGGGAGGAAAGGGGAGAAGGCCAAAGGAATACTGCCATAATCAAAGATAAAGCACCGGAACAAAAAAACCTCTGGAAATAATAAAACCTTCAACTCCAACCCAGCCAGATGACTACACAAGCAGGACGTCACTGCAAGAATATGAAGCTGCATTTAGCCAACAAAAGGTTTTAAAGAAAAGTGACAAGTGCTTTTCTGAAAACCCCAACTCTCAACAGAAAAGATGCCTAATAAAGACTAACGAGCCAGGATGGTTTCTCTTTTTTTTTTTGTATTTTCCCCCTTCAGAAGAAAGGGGAAAAGAAGTTCTCACTTCTTCAGCCAGGTTACTTGCTTGAGGTGCTACCACTGTTTTGTGAACAGCCATGTCAAGCAGCAGCATTTTCTGCAACACCCATCCCTGCTCACAAGAGCTTTGCCCCAGCCCTGTTGACAATGAGAGTGGATGGAGCCGAGGCACAGCTTCTTTTTGTTTTGAAATGGGCTTAAGAAGTGAAAACGTTAACTTCTGACTCTGAAAACTGTTTCCCACATCAGTATCAATGCATTTGTATGACAGAGAGGCAAGCTCCTTGCTGATGCAGACTGATATCATGAGAACACGCTATTTCAGGGGACTGCAGAGACAGTAGGTCACGCCAAGAAACTGGTATGCCCTTGTGCGAGCCTGACTCTGTAGATCGTCACCCAGTACTTGAAGAACAGAGATATCAAGCCAAAAAGGTACTCTGGCGCTCTCTTGTCGGACAGATTCGGGGCTTCTCCACCTTCCTGCCTCTAACCCAGGTATGTGGCTGTTCAGTCAGCCTCTAATACTGTTTCTGACTAGCAATACAGGGCAGAGAGGCTTACGGTCTGCTGCCCTATCAGGAGGAGCTGAAGCAGCCTCAGCGAATTTCTTCTTCACCTACTTGGCTGTTTCTGGCTTCCTTCCGAACCACAGCTGGACTCATACCTTACCCATCATTGTTATAACTGAAAATCCCATCATCTCCAGTGTGCTCTCCTTACACACTGGTGGAGGGGAAGGGGAGAACAGAAGGGAACACTTGGGGAAATACAATTCTGGTTCAAAGGCAAAACCCAGCATGCCTGCATTTATTTCTAATTGAAGCTTTCTGTAAAACCTCATACAACTAAAGCCGATTTTCAACAGCAGCTTCAGGAAGCTAGAAACCAAAGGTTGTATGTACGACAGAAACGAGGAACCCTTTCCCATCTACCCCTGTGTACAAAAAGCAAGGGTTTTTTTCCTCCTTATTTGTCTAGTTAGCAGTTTGGGAACAAACCTGTACCTTGGAGGAGCAAATGAAGAAGGTGGCTTTTCAACAACCTGTTTTGTTCACAAAAACAAAGAGGAGAGGGGGAGAAAAGGTTAGCTTAAGGAGCTCAGAGCAATGCAACAGGTCGCGATGATTTAACGGGGTGTCTGTGCGCAAAGGGTATAAAACATCTAAAACTGACTTGGTCGTCACCACTGTCTTCACTATCACTGAGCTGCAGGTCATCCTGGAGCATTCTGAAAGACAACCAGAAGATACACATCAGCCAGGGCAGACATGTTTTCAAGCAGCAAACATTGAAAAAAGACTTAGTTTGCACTTTCCAAAACAAATGGACCTCCCAAATCCTTTTTAACACTCGGCATGCTCAATCTGCTAAACCCTCTCGTTACCTGAACGAACGACAAAATGGAAACATGCAGCCTAGGTCTTTTACTGTGCTTTCCACCCGACCTCAGGGCACTTTGCAGCTGGAGGTCAGTAACGTTGGCTGCCATCTCCAGACAACTACTGGAAGAAATCCGATGCTGGTACGGCAGGAGACAGGCATACTTGTAGCCTGCACCGGCTCCCCACAAGGCAGAAAGCACCGCAAGATGTGCACGTTCACGCGCTCTGCTCTTCATGGGCTGCAAACATCTCTCCTGCCACAGAGCTCCTCTTTTTGCTGCTCAGGTCTCCCATCACAAGCACATACCTAAGTAAATGCCAGGGTCGGGCCGATCTCCTATTTCTTCTCTGCGCAAAGAGCTTCATGCTCCCGCACACCTCAGCGAGAACCCTAACACCGAGCAATTCGCATACCCAAAGCAGCTCCCCAGCGGGGAGGCACAAACTCTGCTCTACTACTGCTAGAGTAGAGAGCAGGCTGCCTGCAAGTGTTTCCAAGCGCACAGTTTAGTCCTAACTCTGCAGGTGGTGACTCCTGCTTCCAAATTCACCATCCTCAGTGAAACTGGGGTCCACAAAAGGCTGGTGGGGAGGGATTTGTGGGGAGAGACCCAAAGTTCTCCTGAATTGTTATGCCCCTCTTCAGTGATCACGCCGGCATCCTAAAAGGAGCCAGAAAGCAGAAAGGCAAATCTCTTACCAGTTCAGAAGTATAGCGATTTGAATCTCGGAACCACCTGGAGCCTGACTGCTCAACCTAGAGAACTCGCACGCTATCCCCACTAACTAGACAAGGCATTTTACCAAAGCAGTCAACGTGCAAGCAGATGCCTCCATTGACACAGGACCATGTTTAGCGTCAAAGCTAGCAATGCTCTCACGGCCAACAAGTTCACAAAACCAGAAGTGACGAATCCCAACTCCAAATTAAATTTAAAGAGTAATCGAGCTGTCAGTCAACAGATAAAATCTATTTCAGCAGTCAGCAAGTGGGGCTCAGGGCTGAACAGCAACTTAGGCATTCTCTCAGTACCTTTCAACCTTTCCAAGCACCAGATTAAAGCACCATAATTCAAAGGAAAGACTGCATCTTTCCTTCAAACAGAAAGCTACGTCATTCCTATTAGCACTAATGGAAATTACACATACGGAATGAAGAGAGAACAGACTCCAGCAATTATTCTCAAGGTTCGTGTGTGTTGTCTGTTTTATGCTTCCTCTCAGTACCAGCAACAAATCCTCTCCTTCCACCATTTCAGGAGGGAACCCAGCCCCGTACATAAAACCAGGGAAGCACAGTTAGTTATTTCCTGCTACTTGAAAGCATTTTTGCTCTTGCGGAAGGGAAACAGCTCACTTTCTAGGGCACCTCAACCCCAGCTGGAGCAAGCACGATGAGGAAATCAACACAACCAACGCGAAGCCCTCTGGGAAACTCCACACCCACCTACAGCCACCTACCAGCAACTACAACGCATGAGTTCGGCAGGATGGCTGAGCATCCTAACACGCCCGGGGCCCCGGCTGCTGTTTCTAGAAAGGAAGACAGGTGCTTGACGCGGGTGCCTCCTCATGCTGGCACCAGGTGACAAGCACTGCGCTATGGAGAATGAGATTTTGCCATGTACTCAGGGGCAAGTCGTTCCGAGCCATTCACAGCATTAACAACAGAGACGTCTCTTCCAACACCTTCACTACTCTTATACATGTAGTTTCACAATAATATATATTTTACTGTGGATGCCTCTAAAGAAAAGGAACATTTAAAACACTAATGCTAGAACCCTTTGAAAAGGCAATGTCAAATACCTAACACCAAAAGCTTTTTTTTTTTTTGTTTAAAAGCACGTTGAGATTCTAACGCTCGTGTGATTAAGAACCGAGCATGCTGCACTCCAGAACTAACTTCTCTTCAGGAAGTGCTGTACATCCTCACTACGAAAATCAGGACTTGCTGCCTGAAACTGAATATCCACTAATGAAAACACACCCAATCTCCAGCCTCTTTGGAAAACAACGCTCAAACACCGTGGCAGGCTCTGTTACCGAACTATATGTTGCGTGTCAAAACTCCTACCTTCCTACGTTGCGGTCATCCCATCTGCTTGCACTATTAAGCTGAAGAACTTCAGCCATCCAACTTCATCTCTTACTAGTGATGTAGCCTGGTTAGATTTTTTTTTTCTTTGTGGGGTTTGGGTGAGGGGCTGTTTCACTTATGAATGCGCTCACTGTTTATTACGCTTTCAGGCTCTTGGTTTGGAAGATGAGAAATTAGGAATGCTTTCCTCCTTGTAAAAAAGTCTTTTTATCTAATCCTTGTTATCTTTTTATTTACATCTTTGAATCTAATAAAAACTTGCTATCTTAGGGTACGTTCTTTTTTTGGCAAGATGCATACTTCGGCACAGTTTCCTTCCAAAGACACCAGGGTCGGCAGTTCTGGACACCGACTGCAGACTGATGAGACAGCAACTCTTTTTGATGCATTTTACTTTCAAGTTATCAGCCCCTCAAAGCTCGCAACAGAATGCAAAGATGAGTTAAATGTCGGGGTGCCCAAATAATAAGAAACAAATCCGAGTTCTCCTGCCGCCCCTTCCCCCACACCCAGACAGACCACCTACTCACACTGCAGCACCAGCAGTGTAATTCGTTGCTGCCGAGGTTATTTTTCCAGTTACTAGGTCTTTTGTTGAAACATGTTCACGTGGCTGCTACTGCACAGTTCACAGAAAAAAAACTGGTTTCAGAAGGCTACGTTAAACATGACTCGCATCTGAGTCAGAGCTCACTGAAGACTGAGGTTGTGATCCATGCTCTTGTCCTCGACCAGGACAGCACGAAGAAAGCCCAGAGGTTTCCTGCGTCCACTGGTAGGGCCAATCCCTCCTGCACAGGCAATGCCTCCTGTGAAGGTACCGACCCCACAGCCCCCAGCTACCTCTCACCGATGCAGAAAAGGCTCTCGGTGCCATCAGGGCTCTGCCTGCTGACACCCTCGCACAGCTACGTGCTTGCTTTGTTCAGGCATTTCGACTTTGCCATTCCCTTGTGGCTATCCTCCTCCATCACCTCATTTCCTCACGCACCTTCCCTGTGGACACCACACGGAGCCTCTTCTTTCAGAGTAAACACTAGAGGGAAGCGATATGGGACACCAACGTAGAAAACAAAACCCCTGGATCTCCTACCGAAGGCTAACGGCACGCAGCCCGCAGCAACGTGCACACACCAACTTCGTAGGCCGGCTGCAGCCAAAGCTCACGGCTGGCCTGCGGAGACGCGGGAAGAAAAAAATAACAGCAACAAGACAGCCACTCTCCACCTTCCTGGGCAGCTTGGCCGAATGCCTACCAGGATCTCGATGCGCTGTTTTTCTCCCAACCCCGCAGGGAAGGCGGTCCTTCCAGGGCAACACGGCAGGAACCTTGGGGCCAGCTTCAAACCTGCCGCGTACCGCACAGCACTTGACAACCCGTTCGCGAGGGGCAGGCCGTGGTCTGCCCAGCGATTTAAACACACTTCCAGGGATGTGAAAACGTCCCAAAAGCGTTTCCCTGGGTTTGGTTTGGTTTGAGAACTCTGGACTACAGATGTATTTCCTTTAGAGGCTGGAGGGTAATGCAAGGAAACACTACCTAAACTGTCTTTTAAATCTGGTTTAACTGCTTCTAATCAAAAAGATTGCCTTTTTCGCCTGAGCTGCTGGTAAGTAAAGCACAGAGCGCAAGAACATTGCAACCACTTAACTTCAGTTTAGGATCCAGGAAGAACATTGCAACCGCTTAAGTTCAATTTATGATCAAGGAGGAACATTAAAACTTTACATGAGTCATACTTTTGCATGGATAGACAAAGCCAGTTTCCCCTAAACAAGGTTTCAACAAATTGTTAAATAGCCTAGTTAAAGAAAATAAATCCGCTCTAATAATTTTAATGCTTTAATTATCTCAGCAGTTAAAAGATGCCAAGTTTTCATTTGCAGGACTGGCAGGCTTTGTACACATCATCAATATCCCTGCAAATCTATTTAGAAAGAGCTCTTTTCGTGAGACAAGCAGTGCTAAAATCAACGTAGTTTGCCAAGCAACTCCACTGAAAGCACGGGCTGGTCCTTCTCTGCCGGCCGGGCTACGGATGCGTCACCAAGCCAGAGGCTGGCATCTCCCCTCTTAGCAGTAGGGCTGCTCCCATTCCAGCACAGCCAGGTGCTAGCTTGGGGGCTGCATTCAAGAATGAAAGCCATCCGGGAAACCCATGCCTGCTTGGGAAAGCTGAATGCTTAATTTGGGCACACAGATGCCCAGGGATTTCAACCTCTAATTAACCAGCACAAACACTGTTTGTGTTCAGCCAGCTACACTTGGTAACTTGAGCTACTACTGGCAGCTGAGTTTTCAGACTGTCACGTGGCTTCTGAAGAGCAAAGAAAGCCCTGTTTTGCACAGGAAAACAAAAACAGAACAAAAAGAAGAGATGCATCAGTTCAAGGGAAGCACGCAGGGAAAGTCCTTGGGCAAATCTCAGTTCACTCCACTTTGGACGTAAACCTAAGCTGCTCTGTTCCTCTGGCTTGCACTGCCTTTGTCGATGTGTGTCCATGGTAAATGAGAGCTGGCTCTGAGATGCTAATACAATCGCCGCTAAGGGAAAGGCATTCACCAGCAGACATCAGCGAACCCAGGTTCCCTTTGTCCCTCAAGGGGGACGAGCCCATGAAGGCAACCAGCGCGCAGGGACGGGGTCCCTGGCTCAAGCTGCCTCCTGCCTTCCACCCAGCCAGCCCCAGAGACTTGTGTTTGTCTTTATTCGAATGAAATCCCTAAACATAGAGACTCAGTGAGATGCTACCATAAACTAGCAGTAGGAAGGTTCTGGCTGGGCTTCCAAAGACTGGTCAGGTCAGGAAGGCTTGAAGGAAGAGCCTGACTGCAAAATCCTGCAAACTCAGCTGAGGTGGAGAGATCCTCTTGCTTGGGCCCATCCCAGGTCTTATTTTTTTGTTTTAATTAAATTTATTCATTACAAGGAAAAGATTAAAAAAAAACAGGTGTAAGCTTTGTAGTCTGTAGTTTGCAGCCTTCCATGGAACAATACAGAGTGAATTAAAACGAGCCCTTTATCACTGAACTGACAGGCGTTTAATGCTTGGGCAATTGCCTTGCGCAAAGACCGCTTAGCCTCCCAGATGTGGAAAGGTTTCTATTATTCAAGGCTCAGAACCTATCAATGCTGCCATCTGGCCAAGTTAATCCTGAAAGACTCAAAGTCAGCCCACATAAAACTACTTTCAACAAATTCCTGTGATTAATCTAATTAATAAAGAACCACTTTAACCCACCAGGACAGTGCCAAGCTATTTTATTGCCATTACGAATCTTTTCCACCAACTTAAAATTTTGTATTGAAGCAATACGTGTATCAGTTGGCACTCCTTCCCTGCCTTTGTAAAGCTGTTGGCATGATTATGCGCTAACAGCTTACACTGGGACTCAAATTCTAAGAAGCCTTCTTCTCAGAGAAACCATAAAATGATAGGGAAAAGAAGAAACATACAAAGAGAGGAAAGAAGAAAAATGTAAATATAAAAAGCTACAGGAATCTCATATCCACCCCACTTTGCACCTAGCTAACATTATCAGAGAATGTAAGTTGAGGTTTTTAGAAACTTCACATGAAAGGTTTTTTTTTTTTTCTTAATTAAAATAAATTGAAGAACAACATTTTTCAGGAAATTTTTCCTAGGACAACTGAAGAAAATCACACCACAGGATCTCTTTAAAATTTCACTTCAAGTTTTCAGAGATTTCATACTTGTAGATTTACTAACCCTCTTCAAAATGGTATGCAAAATGGATCAGACTGTTTCCCTTACCATCTATGTCAGTTTAATGCATTATTAATACACACACAGTGTGACAAGATATTAAGTAGCCACAGATTAACAGAGCAAAACTCCTCCACCTGGTACGCTAATAGTTGTGTGTGTTTGTTTTTAACACAGTAACTGTAATCATGAAACAGTAATGCTTCTGTTGGTGTAAATTCCCTCCACTGAAATTTTCTGAGTAAAACCAAACTGATAAAACTTTAATCTTCAGAAACATCAAGTAAGCCAAATTTTAATTCATTACAGATTCTTTTAAGTAACTGCACAGTAGAGCATGGGAACTGAGTCTGGTTACTTACGATGTTCTTGGTTGAGAACTAGGCAACGTTTTTGAAGGTGCGTCATACTGTTCTGTAAATCAAAAACGAGTCAGTTGTTTTTACTTGCCTCATGCGAACCATATTTTACCCTACGGTCTATGGGTGTCAGATCAGAAAGTCACTCTCTTCCAGGATGCAATCATTTGCCAGTGAGATTATTCATCATGCCAAATGGGATTTCCTAACAAAATACTGTTTGTTCTCTGCTGGACTGCTGCCTTACTTTCCAGGTAAGGAATGTACACAATCTCTTAAGCACTATCTAAATTCTTCAGCGTTCAGCCAAGCCCAGGAAATTGTGCTCCTTAATCAACGTAAACATTTGATATTCTCCCCAATGTCTAATGCACAACACACAAAGCTATCTGCAAGCTCATACGTATCACTGTGCATTCTTTGGGCTTCTACTTACTCTGATTCTGTGCCACAGATCCAACATGCTGCGATTCCTGGAAAGAAAGGACAAAGCGAAAAGTTGAGAAAAAAATAAACCAGCTCTCTCGCAATAGCTGCATACTGGTGATTTGTTTTCAATGTGTTCCTTATTGTAACAGAAGTCTACCTAGCCAAAATTTGCCTTTGAACCGTCTAAGAGTTTAAGCTGGACTGACATAGTTTAATGCGGACAAACATGACGTCCTACTGACACCAAAACAAATCAGCAAGTATGTGCCTTTTGAAGAAATACAGAAAATTTTAACAGAGCTGCCAAATATTTCTGTTTAACACAGGCAGCAAATATTTTTGTTGAAAATAAAGATTAAAAGTCTTTCTGTGCTGCAACAGAGATGAGATGCTTACAATGTTTCTGCAAAGTGGTCACATGTGGAGCCCACAATTAGAATAACCACATAAGTCATCTAAACTGCATTCATTCATCTTCCCCTCTGGCTCAAACATCTTTCAAAAAATCTAAAAATATAAAGCTCGCTTAAAAAATAACAAAGAGAAAAGATAATTACACTACCATACAGCCCACTCAGAAATAACTGCTCAGAAGCACAATCTGATCTAATTCTCAGTAAAACGATGCATTTCACGCAGCAGTTATGTAACGTGAGGTCCACTGTGCTTTCGTTTATCTGACTTCTTCAAAAGATAATCTCTACTGACAGCCTTTATCTATGAAAGGGGGTCAAAAATTAGATGAAAACACATGCGAGAGCTGGAAAGCTCTGTTCTAATATATCTGGCAAAAAAAGGCTCTTTTACCTTTGCTGGAAACGGAAATTTTGAGGGCTCTGCCGTACTAGGCGTATGAATAGCTGTCAAGGGAGGTGGCCATGAGTGGGTCATTTCCTGAAAAGAGATGGAAAAAAATGGAATACAGTATTTTTGCTGATACACGCAGGCGAAGTTTGAAGCGTAAGACTCATACGTATCTACCTAAAGTCCTTGCAGGCCGGGCCACGGACACCAGAGACGGCACCGCAGCGAGAAGCCCTCCTTTGGCACAGCATCCACCCCGCGGCGAGCGCTTGCCCCTCTCTGCAAGCACGCTTGCACTGCCCAAGCAACAGCAACCTCAGCGCAGCTTACAGAGCTAAGTACCTACTGCGTTTGCAGGATTTGGCCTCGGCGTTAGAGCTGCGCCGTTAATAAAGGGAAACGCAAACGAAACCCGCACATGAGTAGCTCTGGGGTTTTTCAGAGCACAGACTGGGCTCAGGGACAGTGCAGCGCGAGCAGAGGAGGAGCGTGGCAGCCACGGGACAGGGCTGGCCGGGCAGGACGAACTTCCAGCCGGCCTCTGCCCTCAACACGTGCTCGGCCGGCACCGCCACCAACGCGCTCGGAAGCCTGGCACAGACCCGCCGCTCTGCCTCCAACCTGGAGTCACGCAATACTGGCGCTTTGCTCCACTCCCGGATTTGGGAACTACGCTTGTGTCAAACGCATCTCAAGAGAAGCACGCACCACACTCAGTTTGCATGAGGACTGGAAAGAAGTGTCTGGGGAACGTGTCTGCGCAAAGCATGTGTTTGTACCTTTGGCACCAAATACACCGACCACAGTGTGAGAAGTTCCACTGGGCTGTAACTGACAGGCACCGTTTTTCCATCAAGGCACAATTACGCAAGCTCAGAAGTGTCTCCACTTTCCTTATCAATTAGGAACAGCAAAAAACATGAAAATTTACAGGGAAATAAATCCACATGTCTACCCTTGGCTCTACAAGCAGGGATCAGGGCAATCTAGAAGGATTTCTGTGCAAGAACTAGAAGCAGCCTGCCAGAAAGCTGTGTAACCACCCGGTCACAAAATTACCACTTGTCTTCTCCTTTCTCCCCTTCCACTGCTGAGTTCACTGCTCGCAACGCTCTCTGGCTGTGCAATCTTTCAACAGATGACAAACCCCTCAATACACTGCACCACGTCTCTCCACGTATGTGTACGTGCTTCCTTTTGGTTGCCACAGAAATAGCGTTACGGTTTACTAACAGGCAGGAAAACAGGACTTCTCACGAAACGCAAAGGGATGCAGCCCTCCCAGGCGGAGTACTCGCGCTGCAACACCGTGCACGAGTGCCGTGCCGCTCAGCACCGCCCCGACGACAGCCTCCCGAGCGTGAGAAAGGCAGCGCGATTCTGCGGCTTGAAACAAGAGCGAGGGAAGTGAATTACGGACACCAAACCCCTCTGGATAGGACCTCGGTGCCTCAGACATATGCGGCATCAAGGAACCGTCTTCTCCACATCAGCAGGAGCAGCTGGAAGGACACGGAGCGCTTTCACACCGTGTGCTGCGAACAGGTGCCAGGCAGCCAGGCCCAGCGGACTGCTCGTGCAGCCAGCTTGCCATCAGCAGCTAACGGCGAGCCCCTGGCCTGGCCAAGGAGCAGCTCTGGCTGGTTCAGCCAGTCCAGATGACGTGTCCGTCTTCCTCTTGGACCGTGCCAAGCTGCATTACGCTTACGCACTGACAGACAGACTGGTGTTACAACTCCAGCTCTATCTGAAGCTGTTATCTTTACTTCTCTGCAGTGTACCCAAAGACACGCTTCTAGTGATTGCAACACCAGCTGATAAAACAGAAGCAGAGCAGTACTTCCCCCCATCATGCTATTTTACTGCAGGCAAAACACAAGCAAACACAAGACCTGGTATTTAAGAGCACCTACCTTCAAAATTTCTTCAACGCACTGGACATCACTGGGGAAGGTTTGCTGCAACAAAAAAGAGGGAAGAAGCGTGAGTTTGTTTTGGTTGTACCAACCGATGTGAGACAGATGCGCTCATCAAACACTTGCTTACCAGCGGTTCTATAAATTTCACAGAAACCCATTAATAAAAAAACGCTAGTAAGAAGTAAAAGACCATCAGAAGGGCAGCTAATAACACTCTTCTACAAAGCTTGTTTTCAAGTATTTAGCAGAAGCTGTATTCTAAGAAAGCTGAGAAAGGAGGAAAGTGTCTCCAAACAGCACCTCCCGAAGAAATCACAAAGAGAAATGGAGCTCATTAAACAACAGTGCTCGTTCAGCCGCCGGGATTCTCCTCATTTCGTGAGTTGCCTTCTTATTTCTGCACACCCACGTGCTCTCAGCTGAAAAAGAAACTAGAGCCCTAAGCCTGGAGAAGGCAAAGTAGAGGTGGCTTTTAAGTGGAAGTTATCATGCACCAGGCCCTTGAATCCCAGCTCTTAAGACACGTGTGAACATCAACTGCCATTAAAGTATTAAAATTTAAAAAGCAACGCAATTGCAACGCGTACATTTCAGAATAAAACCTCGGCTCTATCACCGAGCAGGAGCAGCGTGGAAAAGCCTGCGGATAAGCTGGGTCTGGGTGGAGGAACTGCCCCGGTTCCTTGGGCGGGCAGCACAGGGCCCCGCTGCATCTCGCTGGGACTGGGGACCGTCCGAAGGGGACCAGGGAACAGCCAGGCTCGCAAGCCCGGGTGCCAGGAAGCGCTGGCCAAGAGTCCCAAGCAGAAGCAATGCTACTATTTGCCAGCTGCGGGCACGGCAGGGGCTGGCACAAGCGCACCAAACCTAATTGGCATCATTGAAAGAAATCAAAACGAGAAACAAAGAGATCTGAGCAGTTAGAGCCAGCAGAGCACATCCAAGAGCAGCCTCTGGCTATGAGTAAGAGACCCGGAGGCAAGACGCAGCAGCCAGTGTAACTGCTGAAAGGGAAGGCCAGGGGATGCTCCCTGGTTCGAGGAAGAGGGCACTGAGCTACCCTGCCCAACCAGAAGGATCTTTGCCAGGCAAAGAAAGCAGCGAAGCCAGCAAGCACTTCATAATAAAGTCCAAAAGTGTCCTCAGCGCTCGCACGGCAAGGTCACTCAACTGTTTCCCATATGCTACACTGGAGGGAAAGAGCAGACGAGGAATCCTTTTTCCCTGCACCCTCATTTGCTGGTGTCTACACAAAGCCCTCATCGGGGCACTGCTCGCTTGACAAGAACTTGACTTTTCTTTGGAAAACCATGCACAGATGGCTGCCTCCAACCTTACTCACCCCAAGATCAGCAGAAGCGGGGCACGGCAGCAAACTTCTACTGTGTGGCAGAGCTCGGGATGCTTTGTAACTCACAGTGCTAAACAGGGATCTTTCCCTTCCTCTTTTTTTTCCCTAGCAAGCTTAATCTGGTAGCACAGCCACCTAATTTACTACTAAATCTCATGAGTGGTGAACAGCAGGCACAGAAAGCAGGGTTCAACTAGGAAACAGCTTCAGAAAGCTCCTGAGATCTTGATGCTCCTTGCACTCTACCAGAACACAGGCAAATCGACAGCCAGAGACCTGCAGAAACTACCATTTACTTAATAAACTAACGCGGCTGACCAGATTAAGAGCATCTTGCTTTGCTCTATAGCATCATTCTTCTGCTGATACGGTTAAGTACCAGTCTCCTGTAACATAACACATTCAACCACACAAAAAGTAGCTTGCCTTATGCTAAAGGAGGGGGGAAAAGCTAAATTAAGCTTTAGAACCTATTAGAACATTTACAGTAAACGTTTTTTAGGATCCTCTCCCCATATGTACTAGGGCAGCAGATAATCTGCTGCTTTGACTACACGATGGGATTTAGCCTTATCCATTAAAAGTCACAAAAGAGCAGCTGCTGAAGGATTCGGCCACACCGCGATCCCGAGCTGAAAAGGACTTCAGGATGGTGGCCAGTGTAATTTCAAGCATTTACATGAAGGCCCTAGAAGTCATGTGAGGAACTAGCCTGCCTTTGCTACAGCAAGCTTCCAAAAACGCACAGGTGCACACATCCACGGAAGAACAGGGGGAGCTCTTCATTTCGAGAACAACTTCCGGGCATTCAACTCGAGCTGCACGGCAACTGCGCGACAAACCTCTCCGAAATACCTCCGAGTCTCCTTCTGACGAGTCATTCCAAACAACCACACACTTTCCTGAGCACAGAGCTCTGCTCGTGCCCTGAGCCGTGCGCAGCTCAGGCACGTTAAAGGGAGATGAACAGAGAAATCGGGAGAAGAACCACCCAGAACCAGACTTCATGCTGCTTGAGCAACCGCCCGCTAGGCTGCCCCAGCAGGCTGCTCTTCTGGGTGTCTTAAAGGCCAGGGTTTGCCACAGACACAGTCTGGAACAAGCCGTGCTCGTTTGCTAACGAGGACAGGGCTGAAGAGCTTCTGGGATTGCTTCTTTTTCGAAAGGCACTAGATTTAGAACAACAACGTGTGTTTTGATCCCGCTCGGCCCCATGCGCCAAACGGCACCGGAGGACCGCGCGCATGGGACAGCTCACGTGCGGCGAGCTGGGGGCTGAAGCTTTCTCCCTGGTTTTCAAACAGCTCGCCTTGTCAGGAGGCCACGGCAGAGGAGTTTCAAGCAGGCTGTCAAAAAAAATCACCTTCAGGACAGAGCTGGCCATACATTACTTCAGGAGCCGGAGCCTGGTGCTGCTGAGACGCGCGGGCTCAAGCAAGGCCAGCAGCGGTGACAGTGTATAGGTGGTGCAAAGGCAAGGAAAGGGGGTCTGGAAGCAGGTGTCAGCTGGAACGGGCACGGGCCGCCTTTCAGGCAAGCACGAAGGTGTTGCAGACCTTTCTGTTCCTTCTCATCTCAGTCATTTCCGCCCGACCGCTCGCCCCTGCCTGCCTGCACGCCTGGGTTGCCCCAGCCCACTGAGCTACCTCCGACGCCCCACGCACTAACGAGCCCTGAGCTTCTCCGCCGCGGGCGACACCAGCGCCCGCGTCTCTCGTGCTGCCTGACACCTTCTCCACACTGGAAGGGGTCTGCCATGCGGGTGTGCAGATCAAGCACACCAGCCACTGCTCTCTGCCCGATTAAACTATCAGCGCCAAGAAAACCCAAGCAAGCAGTTCAGCGAGGACGACAAGGGCCGATTACACGTTCCGCACCATCCGTTATGTTTCTTTGTTTTCTGACTTTGCCACTGCAGTTACTAGCAGAAAAGGTCACCTGCTAATGCTAAAAACCAATACAGGGTTCACACGTACAGCTGCTTCCCATTTAATCCTGTATTTTAATATAAATATTTACCTTTACATTTATTTTTTGCATGCCAACCGCACAGGCTTTCACCATTTGAATGTAGCGAAGATCACAAAACTGCATGTGCACGAAGGGTTTGTTTGAGAACAACAAGCAGGACAAACTTGGAGCAAAACCTGCTGTTGTGTCCTCACCTCACCCCCACGCGCGTAACCAGCTCGGGGCGGGAGGAGATCGCGCACAGTATCAGACTTCTGCTCGCGCACAAGCCACGCTACGGACAGCGCGTTAACTTCCTCTCAGTAGCAGAAGCTCACTTTTGTGCGGTTAAAAATCCCCCCTTTCCACGCTGTAGTTACGCTGAGCTGCACACGCACAGCATGCTTCCGAGGCGACCCACCCGACAATCGAGGCAGTGATGGTTTTGAACAAGCTTCTACGAACCTTGATGACGGATACAAGAACGTTTTGCAGCATACTGAAAAAGGCCGCCAAAACCTGAAGCATGAATTACCTTGTTGCTCAAAATGAGAGCAGGCACAAATTCGCACATTGTACATTCGTACAAATGACCGTGAGGACCCCCAGACACCAAGCAGATTATCCTCCGCGGATGCTTAAGTGTTCTGTATCACTAAACGGGCTGAAATGCATCTATCAGGCGAAGACAGCCGTGAGGATCTCCAACTTGGCTTACTCCATCTGTGTTTTTTAGAGGATGTGGCGACAGCGCTGCTTTCAGGGAAAGCTGCAGCAGAAACACCTATCTGCTCAGGAAGGCATGCATCAGAGCAAGTATGAAGACTGCGTGAACACGTTTGTGATTAAAATCTCTTACTGTCAAACAGGCAGCACTGTCAGCACACCACCGGCATGGGTGGCTACTGAATAATGTTCTTCAAAGGTGTTTGTGTTTTGCTGCAGACATAGTGCACTTGTTCTACAGACCTCTTGCTTTCACGCACCTACTGATGCCCCGTAGCGTCTGATGCACGGGAAACCCTTCCTTGAGGTGCCAAGATTTTTCAACTCTGCCAGCTAAGGCGTTATTTCATAGATAGGTTCTTTAACAACCCTTCAAGGGGTATCTCCTGAATTTGACATCATTTCCTATGAAGAGTTGGGGACAAGGGAAGATGAGGCAGAAACGGTGCTGAAGCTTCCGATGTTTGGCAAACCTCTGGGATCCAGAGCTGACAACCTGAGGTCAACATTTTCTCCAGAAGCACCAAGTTCCCAGCTTAACCCTGCTGCTGCAGCACTAGAACTCCCGTGAGCTCCAGTGGAAAAAGGGTTATGCGTCTTTCCAGTTTTCCAGCCTGCAGTGTCTCTTACATTGCACCTCATGCTGCATGACTTGAAACTAACTAACTAAAAAAAAATTATGAACAGGGTATTTTAGGTTTATGAAAAGATACAAAGATAACCTCCCCTGCAACGTATGCTTTGCTACCAGCTAATTTCCTTTTCCCTAGAAAGCATGCAAACAGGTAATATACCCTGTCACAACCCTTCACTTTCTTCTCTTGCACGCACTAACCCAGTCCAAAGCACTGTTTTTGCCTCAGTACTCTGAACGATGGATCAGGTTTCTTTAATTGTTTGCAGTTCGGCAGATGGGAAACAAAAGAAAGCGATGACTTGGTTCTGAAGTGCAGGCCGCGCTTGTGAAACTCACTGCCCTCAACAGCTCTCTGGGGCGTAAAACCACACTTCTGCTTCCCACCCGCAGGTTTTATCAGCACCTACCCCTTCTGCTACACCGCTGCGTATTCAGACACGGCAGCACCGAGCTCTTTGGTGGAACTGGCTTCACCCCTGCGGGGAGAGCCCAAACCACTACGGTCGGCTACCACGCCGGCTTTCTCTGCCCACAGGCGGCCTCCTTGGCCCGTGAGAGAGCCTGGTTTCGAAGCCAACAGCCAATCTCGCCGCTGCCTCGAGGATCAGAACCAGTGAGGAGCCCGTCCCTGCACCATCCGCAACGCCGCGGGGGCTCGGGGGCTGCAGGAGAAGCCGACTCAAAGGGCACGGGGCTAGCCCGAAAGCCAGGACGCACACATCTGAAACGTGCTGAGTGGTGCGTGTATCACTTGCACTTGTAATCCTGTGTGACTTTGCAAGAAAACACGAAGGGAAAGCATTGCTAACACAACCGCTGCGGTAAAAAAAAACAAATAAATAAGACCCCTGCAAACCACAGGAGAACTGATTGCACATGGGAATCAGTGGCACTGATGAAGAGCAAATAAAAGCAACAAAGCTGCATCAAACCAAACGGGCGCAAGAAGGCAGTTAACACAAGATTTTCCTCTGATTTCTTTCAGGTTCAGGAATTGTAAGGTTTTGCTTGGTTCGTCGGTCGGTTTTGTTTTGTTTTTCAAGTCCGTACAAAAGTATTAGAATTTTTAAAAGGAAAAATACGGAATTTGACCTAAAACTTGCTGAGATGATTAAGTCTGTGCACTGTTTCCTATGAGCTATGGATTAAGTCAGCAACAAATCAGACAAAAGATTGCGCAGAGACTTAGAAACAAGCTGTAGTTTAAGAATGCAACCACCCTTTCCCTGACTTCAGGGTGGGAATACTTGCATAAATTTAGGTTTGTCTTGATGCTATTTCTCTAGTAAACCCAAACATATTTATTTCATAAACTTAAAATAAATGGGGACTTGTATTATCCAGCGTGAAATCTTTGTTGTTATCATTTGTTTAAAGCCTCAAATTTGACAGAGCTAAATATATCCTTAATGACTGCCTCCAAACATTACAGCTACAGGTTTTAAACACGGCTTTGTTACGGGCATATTGCCCTAGGTTTCATTACCACTGTACAATAACGTACAGACACCACCTGCCAGCAGGGTCCCTGTAACAGCAGCGTGACGGCTCTAGGAAATTCGGGAAAGCGCTGTCGGAGGCAGGCAAACCTGCAAGAAGGGAAGACAGTTTTCGCAGCAGGTTGCCTAGGACCAGGATTAATTTTCACAGGAGGTTAAAAATTACCGCAAGATTGATCGTTTTTAAGGATGGAAGAAGAAAGCTCACCTCATTTCAGCAAAACTAGGACAGCCGCAAGGTACAAGAAGGCAGCAGAGAGAGGGACAATAAGAGGAAATGAAACAGAGAGAAAACCGAAACAGAAAACCAATTTTATAAAAACCTTGTTATCAGACTGCCTTTGTGGAAAGAGCGGCAACTCATCTCAAGCGCAGTGCTAACGAGGCACCACGCACCGCGGCAGCCCTGAAATACACGTCTGGGGAGGCATTTGTCCGTGTTGTGTTCGAGCGTGGGGGTGCCAGCTGGGAGGTTTTACGGACGGGAGGGAGGACGAGCGGCAGCAAGCAATGCATCCTGCTTCTTGCCAGCTTCGCTCTCAAACCTAACGGAGCGAGACTGAAGTAATTCCTGCACATCAAAGAAAAGCTACAGCAGATCGGCTTGCTCCAGCCCTCTGCGGGCAGCGGCGTTAACCAGCGTTTCGCACGCCGGCGTGTCTCCTGCGGGCAGCTGAACCAACACGAGCAACCCACTGGCGCCCGCTCCTTTCCTTCCCAAGGCAGCACCGACGTTATTCTGCCGAAACCAGAGTACCGCTGCTTGCCCTGCAAGCCACGCGCCTCCGCGCTCGCTGCCTTCAGCCGACACTCGGCCGGCCTGGCAACTCCAGCGCTGTGCCTCCGAATGCCCAGTGAACAATGACCGCCCTGTAGTGTTCGTGCGTGGGCGCCTGGAGGAAATAAAACGTTCCTCAAGGATTTTACACGCTTTTCTAACTCGGAGATGGATTATTTTGCTCAAGCTAAAAATAAATGCATGGGCCTCCCTCTCGTGTTCAACGGTGTAAGGAAAAAAGTCTCTCTTTTGTATTTCTTTGTCTGAAGGAGCAAAGTGCTTCGTGCTCTGGGGGAACAGGCTGTGGATACATTTTAATTAAGGACTCTTTAAAAATCCTGAGTCGCTGAAATAACTCCTGCACCCCGTTAACCCTCCCCTAATAATAATACTACAATTGAAACCCAAATAAACTAAACATGAAAATCAAGCACAGCGCAACCTGCAGACAGCCACGTGTAGACCACAGCTCCAGCCAAAGCTGATGGTTTCATCAGTTAATTCCTCTGCACAACGAACCTTTGCACAAAAGCACCTCCCTGTTGCAGCCACCGTCTGTGCATTATGCCACAATGATCTAATTCTGACCCCTTGGTCCTGGAAAACTTTCTTACCTCTTTACAGAGGCCAGTGTCCCCCCCAGGAAATAACGTGCAATACCGCACGAATCTAGAATCACCGTCTCCATAGCAGGCTGGGTGAGCGTGCCCTCGATCTCCCCAGAACAAAAACAAGGTGTCTTGCAGTGTAAGCGTTGATGGTACGAAAACCACTTCTGTAAGCGCTGCAAGTCATGACTTCAAGTATTTTCCCTTTCCAACACCACCTTGTTGCAATTTACGCTGTTAGAAATACTTTTTCCATTATTTTGAGTAGCCTGACTCCAGGAAAATGCTGCTCGCTGCAGGTGACAGAAAGAAAGCTGAGCACGTAACAGAACAAAACAGAACTCACGCCACAGGAGCTTTTTTGTTGACAGTATCTGCCAGATGAATAAATAAGACAAAGCTGCACATGTGCTCTGCTGGCATAACCACATTTACATGTGAACTTTTGGTAATACAAAATATCACAGGAAAGGTGCAGGACAGGAGAAATCACAGCTTTGGTATTATTCTGGAG
The DNA here is from genome assembly GCA_013399475.1 of Chauna torquata. Classification (NCBI taxonomy): domain Eukaryota; kingdom Metazoa; phylum Chordata; class Aves; order Anseriformes; family Anhimidae; genus Chauna; species Chauna torquata. Next base: position 71,894 of record VXAL01011667.1, read on the forward strand.
GAGGAGCGGAGAGCAGCCCAGGGCTGGCTGAAAGGTGATGCTATTAAACACTTTCTAAAGCAAAATAACATGAAGTCGCCATCAACATGTTATTTGCAAAATTTAATACATGTTCATTGGTAAGAATGTTCTATCAAGTTTAATACATATATATGCCTAAGTGACACATCAATTACAACAAGGCTACAGCAAAATCAAAAGTGTCGTAATTGAGTAAGTAAGCAGCACAAGTTAGGAAATTCAAATACGGGGGTATGTATTCCAAAGGTTTCGAACTTCTCAGCAGCTCCAGCTTTACTTGCTAATGTGATTTAACCATTTAAGAGCCCATGTTTTGTTCAAAGTCAGCAGGAATTAGGCTCTTAAAAGCAAATAGCTCTTCGTAAATAAATTCTATTCACTAAGACCAAAGCCAAGCATAGCAACTTTTTTGTTCCTTTTAAAAATACTCTGTCCATTAAGATACTTGTTAACAATAGCAGCGAGTACAAAGGATGCTCTTCGGTTCTCAAATGAAGTGCTTTAAAAACAAAAAAAATCTAGCAACACTTCTGAGAACATACACAAGCTTCCCAAACTTTCTCTCTTTCCCACCCCATTCCTTCCCGACCACTATTGTTTATCCTGTGAACACTTGGTGCCAGTATCACAAACCCTGGGTACTCACAGAAGGAAGTAACTTCCAAGTCACACAGGAACAACAGCCTTTGAGCAATCTGACTTTTGATGTCAACAGTAATTCTGGCACTAGAATGGTTTCCCTTACACTGTGACAGTGATGTCGTACGCACTGTTTTATTACAGCTAGCACACTCCGTTCCCAAATCCTCTAATGTCAGCCTGAGAAAGTATTTGACAGTAAATTCTGATCTTCATTTGAGTTCAGGGAAAAGGTAAGAAAAACAGTAACTATATGCGTTAAAACCATATAGGAAACGGGAGTTTTTAGTGGCAAGAGGTGTGCCATGGTTCTAGGGGAGCTCCTCGGATCATTCATGACTGCCATCTCTCACAAGTGTTTTCCCTTTCCAAACTCGTTTTTCCTAGATTTATGGCGGCAGTGGGGACGCAGGCTGCAGCCCAGAAAAGCACCGCTTCAATGCTCAGCGGGACTGCTTTTGGGAACCAAGACCTTTTGTTTGTTTGTGGGTTTGCACAGCTGCACCCCGTGCCACCTCACTGCACCACCACTGCAAAGAAAGATTTGGAAAGCGAGGGGAGTTCGCAGGCAGGCTGCAGCCTGCAGCAGCGTCACCAGCCCCGGGCTGCTGCCTGGGGCCATCGAGCATCCTGACGGGGGGCACGGCAGCAAAGCATCGCCGCCGGCGCATCCGCAGAGAAGGCAAGCGGCAGTGAAGTGAGTGAAGGGATGCTCGTCAGTGGGTCCGAGCGCTGTACTCCCAGAGGGAAAAGGAAGAAAATGCGAGCATTTACAGAACAGAAGTTTTACCTCTCTCCTTATAAAAGCAAAACTCTTAACCGAGAAAGAGCCTAGGTGCTATTTTTAAACCTTAACGGAAATTTAAGAAATATTTTCAAGTGCTTCCAAACCAAGGAACTTAACCTGTGGGAAAAAAATAGCAGGATATCCTTTTGCTTGTAGAGGCGACTTTCGCCATTGTTTTAGAGCTGACCGAAATGCAAACAGAGTATTCCTAGATTTTATGTTTTGGAGCTGAGAGAGCAGACTACCTTATTATTATTAATATTATTTTAAGGCGTGTATATTCAGACGAAAGGTAGTCTCCCCGAGACAAGCATTAGACACGTCTTAGAAAGCTCCCCAGCCTTGCCACAGAAGACTCGAAGCAGAGGCAGCCATGCCCACCAGCCACCTGGCCACCCCTTCCAGTGCATACTTAAACTGCCTGTTACAAAACTGCTCGTTACAGTGGCTTACTTTTAACTTTTGGCCATAAAACGGGTGTCAAAGGCTGGCAAGGCCTGCCCCTCGGGGGCTGTTATTACGACGTGACTCAAGACGCACGCCGACACCTTCATCCCCTCCTCTGCAAACAGCTTTGCGCGCTGGGCACAAAGCTCCGCGTGCTTTCCCGGTGGGTGCGGGGACCGGGACACAGCCTTTTGTCCAGGACCCGCTCTGCTACCGGGTCAAAACAAACATTTACAATCTGGATTTAGAGGATGTTCACCTCTGTTGTGATTCAAAGTGCAAGAAGCCTTAAAAGACAGCGTTATCACCCCCTAGACTCGGCATTAAAGACAGCGGATGATGTCTTCCCCAGCCCCAGCAACGCCTCCTGGCCAGGCTACAGAGCTGTCGCGTGCAATCTGCATCTGCAGCTAAGCGGGGCGGGAGGCTCCGAGCTCAGGCACCTCGCTGCCAGTTGGGAAGCGATCCCCGAAGCCATGGGCACCAGGAGGACTGCAGGCCGCCCGGCTCGCAGCGCTGACAGAAGACGAAGCGGAGGGGACAGCAGAAAGGCAGTTGCTTGTTTCTGTCCTCGTCCATCTGATCTTGAGGGGAGAAGTGGCTTCTTTGTGCATTTGAAACACACTCTGAATGGCTTGTAATTAAAATCCAACCAAGAGGAGATGGCTACACTACGGATTATCAAGACACCAGCTAAACTCTACCTAAGGAAAAGGTTTCTACATCTTTCCCTGAAGCAGCTTTAGGGGACAGCAAACTGGAGGAGACTTACTTGTGGCTCTTGAATACATTCCTTCTATATATGCCTCTTGAATACATCTATACATTCTGTGGCACAAAATATATTTGTTCAGCATGTCCAGTCAAGGATTAACAGAGCAAAACCGAGGACAGACAACTACAAGGCGGCCAACAGCACCTTTAGTACAGTGCTTGCTTCAAGTGAAAACACTCAAGCTGAAAATGCACCTTCCACCTTTAGCGAACAGATGGCGTCCAACCAAGTCTGAATTACAATGTAGTCTGAACGGCAATGAGCTGACAGGCTGCTGAAAGAAACCAAAATACGCCTTTTAAAAGAAGGTGAAGGTTGGAAGTCTCCAAAGTTGACTCAAGTTTGTCTCCTGCTACGTCAATTCACCCTCCGTCTTCCAAAACCCATAGCATTCTTCATAAACCACTGCCATTCAAAACGCAACACACTGAAGGTGCATTGTAAAAATCCAGAGTTCTTATGCAATGGAAAAAACCCTGCTCTTGAAGTAATGAGTGACTTGAACTACACGCTTTGAGAGAAACTTGTGCTGTGTGTTAATACGGCATCATTCCACACATTGTTTGCTTTACAATAGACTCTTAAAATGTGCAGTCACCACGCCAGTGCTTGCATAGAATCACTGGATCATTTGGGTTGGAAAAGACCTCTAAGATCATCAAGTCCAACCGGTAACCGTTTTCATTCTAGGGACACAGAAAATACTTGTAAACATGTACAGCAATCAGACTTAAAAATCACCGGGAACTCATCACTCAAAATTTTCTGCATTGATGTGGGTTTGATTTCTAAATCTGAGGAATTGCTCCCTTTGCGGGTGTTTTGTTTATCAAATTCAAAAATGCATTAAAGCAAATATTTGAACTTAGGTTCTGATTCAAGAGGAAAGCTCTCATAAAAACTCTGATGATACAGAAACCTCATTTTCTAAACATCTCTCAAGATAAGGGAAAAGTATTGCTACATTGTCACTACTTATTCTAAATTCAAGCAGCCAAACAGGATCCTCTGAAAACTAACCAGAGTTTTAGAAAAACTGAATGTTTTTCTTTTGACTTAACAACACTTAACAAGCAAGGCAAGAACATATTGCTGACGGTGGCAAAATCTGAGCTGCACAGCGTTTATGAAAGCGAAGTGCACATCCGGATAAGCCACCAAACCGGAGTTCCTCTAAGTGATGCAAATGGAAGTTTAGGTGAAGTTTCACCATTTACTGCAGCTGACCAACAGGTTAAATATCAGCCCCTGCATCCAGTGCTACTGATCTCCCTTCCCTTAGCAGCCAAGGCCAATATCACGCTTGCTTCCCTCCTGCGATTCAAGAAAAGCTCCATCTTAGGAGCAGGCAGAAAGGCCACAGGATTAAACACAGCAGCCTGGAGAAGCAAGGCTCACAGAAAGCAGCAACGCCTGCTGCTAGACTGTGGTGGCTGCGGGGCAGGGAGTGGGCAGGGCATGCTCCTTCCAGCATCAAGCCCTTCTCAGCTCTGAAGCAAAGCACAGCTGCAGTTTGTCTTCTGCACAAAGGGGGCTGGGCTGACGGCAGAGCCTCGCTGGGAAATTCAGCTGGACCTTTTGCTCGGAGCAGGATGGGCTGCCAACATCGCCTCTCGCAGCATTTGCAACACCTGACTGCAGGCAAAAAGGGCACGGCAATGTCTAATGACATTTATGAAACGTCTGACCAAATTCATGAGAAAATGAAACCCTGCTAATGCAGTTTAAAAAGTGAAATTAGCGTGTTGAAAAGCAGAGGATGGAAGAGGAAGGAATATCACCCTTTCCAACTGTGCATTAAAATATTCTGCTGATAAAAACAATTGAGTATAAATTTATTGTCAAAGTAATAAACATTCATCATTAAGATGATGAAAACTGGCAGCTAAAGCTTGGGAGGAAGGGAGGGAGATATTAAAGATGATTCAGGCAGCACCATCATCAGACCTCAGTCAAAATGAAACACAAGACCTAAAGTTTGAGGTGCAGCACAACCACACAAGGAGAGCGCACAGGAGCAGCACAACTGACAGCAAACAGACTGTGCTGAGTGGTACGGCAGGGCAGGAGCACCGCTACTTTCGGAATGCTATTTTGAAAACTAACACAGCGGGAGAGCCGGGCCTCCTGAAGGCCGTGTGCCAGAAGCTGGACCACCATCCCGAGCCCTGCCCCACCAAGGCAAAGGCAGCCCTGGGGACGGCACCCACGGGTGCTGCTCCGGCCTGTGTCACCCACTGCCCCCAAGGTCAGCACTGGCTCCCACGCAGTAACGCCGGGAATGACCCCGTAGGGCCGTACCAGCTGCCCTCTGAGGCTACTCACCATCGACAGCAGGACAACTTGTCTCCCCTAGCATCGAAAACGGGAGGACTGACTCGCTTCAGTGTAGCAGCTTCTTGCTGCGGCGCCTGTACGGGGCAAGAGCACGGGAATCGCTACCGTGCCCAGAGGGAAAAGCGGTACCACCAGGCTGGTTGCAACACGCACCTCTGTGCCAGCGCAGAAGGCACCTGCGGAGCACCCTGGAGCTGCAAAATGCCCCTTCACCCGTGGCTCGCGCTGGCACCCAGTAAAACCCCCATGAAGACAGACGTACAACAAGAAGCGTGCTAGCCACCTCCCGTCGCCTGCACAGCATAAGGAATCAGAGCAAGGAACAGAAAGGGGCTCAAAACAGCAGGAGGAGAGTATTAACGTGGTGCCCAACGCAGGAAGAGGAATCTGTGTTTCCATCCAGGAAACACACCTCTTGAGTAAGGTACCAGAGGAACACCATCAGAGTAACGCGGGGGATTGAACCAGGCAGATCCACTCCCCGAGGAAGCATCTCCAGCGGCATTGGGACGGCCAGAAGACAACCGACACCCGGCCTGCCGCCCAGCCTCCTGGCGCAGCTTGGCCGGGGAGGGGCACGACCACACGCGGGCGTTCCAGGGCTCGCCTTGTCGCTGAGCTGCCCCGTCCTCCGGCGGCTCCGTGAGCCCGCGGCTGCCAGCTCCCTCTTGCCGCCGGCCCACCCCGGGGTCCCCGCGGCCACGGTCTGTGGTGCGCTTACCTCCGTGAACATCTCTTACTGCCTTCCCACATGGCAAGGGAGATTTCCTGTTTTCGTACATCCCCTTGTCGGCCCTAATCAGTGTCAACAGGTTACGGTGCCTTTCGTGCTGGCGGCGGTGGCCCTGGCAGGAAAGAACTTTTAATCTCTTCCCTCGCGCCGAGCCGCGAGAAGCCGCGAGCGCTCCCAGGCATAACTCCCTTGGCTCCTCTCCGAAAAACGCTCTCTCAAGCACACGGTTGCTTAGCAATATTTGCCTTCCCCCTGTACGGTTCAAACTGGCAACATCTGTCCCTTTTGGCACTTTCCACTTGTGCAAGAAACGGTGCGGAGAGTTTTAAAATCTACAGACAGGTTGGCGGAAGAGGTTTCACGTGAGCTGCTACAGCTGCTTTGGCACTGTACTGCCGTTTTGTTTCCAGCCTGGATAAAACGTGCCGCTTCTTCCGAAGAAGAGGCACACGAGGGAAAAAATGTCTCTGGCATCCAGTGGGACTCACCTATTAAATCAAATACAACAAGTAGCTTTTGCTGTTTACATAATTGCATCTGCATGCTTTTCTCAGTTTAAAAAACAAAAAAACACCCCACCATGTAATTCCGCCGTCCATTGGGATTGGGTTCGATTCCTCCTAAGGTACTGCACGCACATCAGGTGAGAGAAAACAAGGGGAGCCAGAAGCTGTTTGTGTACTTAACGGCACAACAGCTGCACGCAACCCTGACCCCATAACCAGCAGCTCTCTGTCAAACGTCTCGTGTCTACGAAACCTGCCCGAGGAGCGCAGATCAGGATCAGTGCCTCCGGATGGACCTGCAAGAGAGCTGAGCAAGGAGAAAAAATAACCAAAATCAGTGCGAGACCAGAAAGGGTACCACCTGCTTTCATCTCTGAGAGCCAAGGAGGGCCACGGAGAAGACCCAGTTGGAAGGCTCCTTGCTCAGGGACTGCTGCGCACCCCTCATGGCTCCCGGGGTCGGCGGTGCTGACCACTACGCCCAGCAACAAGACACTGGTGAAACCAAGCTTCCACTTCTTCTAACCAAGCTGCGCAAATTACTCGTGCCACGTTTAAGAGCGAGTACCATCCCAGATCTAGGTGTTTGATGCCACATTGTAAACTCCAAAGACGCAATCTCCACCACGGCTGTTAAGAGATGCTTGTAGTGGGGACGGCTGACGACACATAAATGTGGTTGTCATCTAAGGTGGCCTTGTGGGGATGGGGAGCTGCCACAAAGCCACCCCTCGCACCGCCCCAGCATGATGTGGGGGGAAAGTGGGTAGGGGAAAAACCACTGGAAAAACCCAGGGCAAGCTAGATGTGGCGCTGGGGGAGAGGAGGGAGCGAGCAGAGGGAAGCCTGGCTCGCAGTCCCCAACCAGCTGCTCATCCTTTTTTTGCCTCTTCCATTTGAGTTTAACAGAGAGTAAGACGCTGCCGCTTCGAGGATCCACTGAAGTGTGAAGTTTGCCCTAAAGGTTTCCAAAATATGCCCCAACCACAGCAGCCTGGGTTGCAGAGGACTGATTAAGCCAGCCATGTCCAAGACAGAAAAAATCTCATTTTCCAACCCCAAAGGAATTCTTAAATAAATCACAAATTAAAGACATCTTGGACATAGCTCACATTTGAACATCTTTCAGGTCAGAAATGAGATACCCCTCAGCTTTTCATTTTAACAAGCTTACCGCCCCGGGCTAATAGAACAAGAAAATCATCTGCCAGTTGCTGTCCAACATGGAGTGCAACATGGATTTCTAAGCAGTGTGATTTTTTTTTTCTTCCAAGAACTACATTTAAAACAACACTTTCTGTACCTCTCGCAATCAAATGCCTTACAACTGCAGGATGATAGAGCCTGGACACCAGGAAAAACAACAGCTGAGGCCACCACTGTCACCTCCTCCTCCGAGATAGATGTCTGGCCCTACTTTTGAAGCCGGCAGCGTGGCTGCGTTCGGGTTGGAGCTCATCAGCACGCACATCGCCTGCCGCCGGGGCTGGCTTTGAAGTTGCCTGGTTGGACGGCTTGGCTGTCTTCCGCTCTCAGCCTTCCTCAGGCTTTCCAGATCACCTTTTTTTTTTTTTTTTTTTACTGTATTACTGAGAACATCGGGCAGTAACAATCACGCTAGCAGCACAAACCACCTCTCGTTAGAAGCTGCAGTGTTTCTGCTGCTAATCACAACTTCCCTGAATTTCGCTCCTGCCGCGTGCCCGCAAGCAAGGAACCCACGTTATATTTTCACTTGCTGTTTCTTCCCCACAGTCACTCCCCCTTCGAGATGCCGTTGCAGGAGTAACGTTCAGCAGCCACCACTGGAGACCCCCACGAACAACATGTTTTCTTGTTTCCACACCGGTTTTCAGCGGGCGTTAGGCAATTACTACAATCGCTACATCTGCACGAGTTTTGAAAACAAGCACTTCAGCTTAACAGAAGCAGTCCAAGACCAAGCAAACGCTCGCTGCCCTGACATGCCAGCCCAGCAGCTGGGAGCTCCCTTCCCCTCTTGCAAGCCCTGCGCCCTCACTAGCTGCCTGGCAAACCGCTGCGGCTAACGCAACTGCAGCGCTCAGCTGCCGGTTAGGGAAGGCTATTCCCATTCCCAAGCTACTTCCTTTTTGAACACATATTTTTCTGCACTCTGCTCCCTTCACTGAATTTTTGCTTTCCCTAAGTTCCTATCGAAGCAGATATTCTTTGTCTGCAAAGGCACAGGCTGCCTCTGCATTTAAAAGATCTGTGCAGAAAACTTCATTACCTAAAAACAGAAATACTCGTTCCCAATTCCTCTAGGTCAGCTTTAGAGAAGCAGTCACATCTGTCATTCACTCAACTAAAATAAGACACTGCACCGTTCAGAAGTAAATAAAGCTGGCTGCAACGCAACCATCTGCAGGGTGCGTTGGGTGCTTGGTTTCAAATTCAGAGTACTGCCCAGGGGTGGCTTACTCACATTGGCCTCTGGGCTGGGTCCTCCTGCTGAAATTTAACTTTCTCTAAGCAGCTCTGGCAAAGGACTTCACCATCCTCACTGGGTGGGCAACAGAGGCTGAAGTAATGACAGCAAGGGTTAATCCTTCAATGGAGAAGATGAGACTCTTCTGGAGGAGTCAAAAGATCCTTCAGAGGAAGGAAAATAGCCAGAACCAAACCTGTAACATTATGGTTTTAATTCCCTTTTGAGTTGTGCCAACGTAAGGGTTACAACCAGTAAAAGTGAAGCAGTCGTATTTCTCAAGACACTTGACCGCAACTCCGGATTTGTAGAAAGAGACAATACTTCTTACCAGACAACGTGCTTTAACTGGAAGAGACAAGGCAGGCCTTCAGGTGCACAAGCTTTTCTGAAGAACTAAAATAGAGACCACAAACATCAAACTAGGCGCAGCCTGTGGACAAGCAATGCAAGTCTGACTGGGCTTTGCTTATTAATTGTAACACAAGGAACTCCTCGTATGGACTCCTGCGAGACAGAGCGGTCTCAGAGTGCTTTCAGCTGCCTTGAAGGACATTTCCTTCCTTCCCCAGGACTCCCAGGCAGCGCCAGCAGAGCCCACCAACTCAGTGCAGCCCCTCAAACCACTGCCCTGGCGGCACGCACTACCTACCCCCTGCGCTCTCCAGCATGCACCAACTCACCTGGCCGGTGCTACAAAGTCATGGCTTCAAAACGCTACGAAGCTGAGGGTTCCAGCAAAACCGTCTCGCTGAGATTTCCCATGCCTGCTCACAAGCCACCAAGCGCTTGCTCCTCAATGCTTTTACACACTCCCACACACGTCCCAATCCACGCACTGCTGCTGCCCTGTGTTTAATTATTGACCTGATGATGCCAAGTGCCCAGGAGAAATGCGAAAAGTGAAGCTGTCTTGCATCTTTGTGTCGTATATACATTCCTGCACTTGCTGTGAGACAGATGGAGCTTTACTAAGTGGCTTACAAAACTTTCTGCTTTTCCCCTGACTTCCAACCTATTGCTTCTTGGTCTCCATACCAGAGCACATTAATAACACCATGCTCTAAAGAAATTCTCAGCACTACATCTGAATGTTTCTATGCGCATGTATTCACCTACCTTCTGAAAAGCTGCGTGCATTAGTCCACGTTGTAGAGATGAAGGTTTGGAGAATTACTTATAACCACAATTGCAGGATATACATTTTACTGCTTAATATACAGCCATTGACAGAAAACAGGTTATCACAGAAAAAAGCAGCTATTCAGATACACAACATCTAGCAAGCACTGATTTTGTTCTTCACAACAATGGTACTTAACAATGGAAGCGCTCTTAAGTTCTTAAATTCAGCTTCTTGGCTCCTGACTTTGCAAACTGCAGAGGACCACGGGTTTCCATTTGTTTTTGCTTTTTTCCCCCTTTTTTACACAGCACTCTTTTAGAGTTACCAAGGAGCAAGGCAAAGGTCTATATGCTATGCTGGAATCACAGCTGATTCCAGTAAAGATGGCTGATCACAAGCCCTTCGCAGGAAGGCCAACAGCCTAAAAAACCTCAAACCAAAAAACCTCCTGGTGATGAATACACTACAGCAGCCCACTTAAGCACAAGTTTGTCACAGCCTGGACGAGACACTGAACTGTGAGTCATCTGGAAAGATGCAATGCAGCTTATGGAAATTCTTGACTGACCTTATCCACCCTACTCCTGCTCTCTGCAGAATCACAAATCCCCAACTCACGACTCAGTCTCCTGCTGCCTTGTAAAGCGATGGATTTCGCAACTGAATTTGGACAAACGTTCTGTGATGGTGCTCCGAGACACTATGGAGAGAAGCCAGCTCTTCGGCTTACACCGGGCACGCGTCCGTCCATACCTGATGGAAGAAGTGGGTAAGGACTCAACCGCTCTCTAAGAAACACCATTTCTGAGTGTTTCTGAAGGCATCCCTCCTTCCCCTTCTCACCACACACTGCAGGCAGATCCCCGTTCCTTTCCTCACACTGATACCCACTAGCTGGCCTTCCAAACAGCAAGAACGCAAACCACCCATTGCTGGTGGCCTGCCAGCTGAATGCAGCGCTATGGATATTTAACCCTTTTAAGAGAGAGAGAAAGAGAGAACAATTCCCCTAATATTTGGTATTTTGCATAAAAACCAAGCCCAGATCTCGGATCCAAGCAAACGAGCAAGGATCTGAAATTTGAAAAGCCTTGGAGCTGAGAATCGGTAGTTGAACATGACCTGAGCGTACCTTCTCCAAGGACAAGAAAGAGGAAGATGAATGAGCACTGCTAGTTTATGACCTCTGCAGTCTGACACACGAGCTTTGAACATCAGAGTCTGGTTAAACTGCAGTAACAACACAAGATGTCCTTTTGGCTTTTGAACCAAATACCTGTCTCCTTGCCCCATATAACCTCACCCTCCAGCTCTTCTAGAGCATTCTTTGTTCCCAGGGCCTTAAGTAAACATTAAAAATCTAGCAGTAACAACTGTCATTAATGTTTGATCTGCCTGTTTTGCAGTCACACGCCACCAACAAGACAAATTTACACAACGCTCGTGAAGCAAGGAAGCCCTTCTCAAGCCACATATGACACTTCTAACCACGAAGAGGGCAGCAGGGGAGACACATAAGTAACAACTTGTGAATTCTCTCCTGGTGCAAAGCAAAAAAACAACAAAACAAGAACAAAAAGAATCAAGAAAGGACAAAAAACGGGAGGAAAATCAATGTCCCATTTAACAAATGATAAGTAAATACAAGATCGGTGGAAAGAAGAGGATAGTAGCTTAATGCTAAATACTCTGTACTCATTAGGTAAGACCAAATGGCAACACTACATATACTTTGGAAGATTTCCATTTTTAAAGGATCCAGGATTAAAACAATACTTTTTTTTTTTTAGTTTACAGGGTTCAACTGTCTGACCACTTCTGCCAGTCGAAGAGCTCAGTTGCCATAGAGAGAAGTCACTGAAAATCTAAACTGGACTTTCTATTTTTGTCATCCAAACTTCTTTCTAGGCGTTTAGTCATTACTATATGCTGTACTGCGATCACGTTTTAACTGGTGACCATTCAGAGATGTGGAACGCAGAGATCTTTTTGTGTATCCTGTGCCTCAAGGACAATCCAGTACTATCAGAAAGACTTAACATGTCTGCGTTCTTTGTTGGTTTTTGTTTTTCTTTTTGTTTTGTTGTTGTTGTTTTTACTATTTGTTTGTTCATTAAATTAGTTGCTTCCCAACTTACTTCCCAGTTTGTAGGTGGAAGTGGAGAGTCCTGTGCTGTCCCGTTACATGAGATAAAAGAAACCACCTACTAACATTAATAAAACTGCCAGGAAAACAAAGCCAAATCTTCACTGAGCATCAAGTGCTATACCTTCCTGTAGACACTATGCCCTTTATAACGCTTTAGGATTTATAAACACTCCCTCTCAAACCAGCCTCACTGATTCTTGGCCCTGCCGTCAAGCCAATTCCCTTCAGGACATCACAGTCTTTGCAAATGGAGGTAACAGGAGCGCTTCTGCTGGTGCTGCAGCTCTCCTAAAGACATGGAAAGAGAGACTGGCTTTAAAAGCATCTTTGTTTAAGAGCGGGGGAGAGGTAAAACTTGGCACATTAAGAGAATGGATACACTTAAGATTCATGTCTGATACATTTTTTAAGTCTTCTCACAACAAATTTGGAAAGATACCTTGAAGAGAAGGGGATAAAGTTCGAAAGCGAAGTTTTTTATTCGGAGAAGAGGGGAAAGGCTGTTCAGTTTCTGTACGTGAACGCAAAGTGAGTCACTGCAGTTATCTGCTGTGGATTCATTCACTCTACAGTGAATCTGTTTGTCTATTCAGATTGAAGGCTTAACTTGTCAGTGTTGCCATGATCAGAAGCTGTCCATAATGAATGCACAGCTGCAGGTGACACACCTTCAAAATTCAATTAACCACAAAACATGTGGTAGAAGAAATGGCTTTCAAGGATCAAGGGAGATCATGGGGAAAAACTGTACGTGGCATGTGGCTGTCCAGTACAATCGGGGCCGAACAGGGTAAGTAAGAATTGTACAATCACGCTCCAAGTTGCCGGGAGGAAGAGGGAAGAACAGCAGTGCTTCTGCTAGCCTAGACCCCCTCACTGTGGCAGCCCCGGGAAGGCTGGGGGCTCCCCGAAGCTCCCACTTCACCAAAACCAAATGAGGGCCAGTCTCTCACCGAAGGACCCCCTGATTTGCCTTCCCAAGATCCTTCCTTTGGGCAAAGCTTTCACCTGCACACAACACACCTCGCTGTTCCCTAAAAGCAACCCCTGTCCCCCAGCCACCTATCTCATGCTGCACACCCAGCACACGGAGTTTATCCAGGTGTGCCATCGTACCTTTCTTCCTCTTCACTCGCCAGGCTTTAGCACTGAAAGACTGTATCATTAATCACCAAAACCAAATAGAAAGAAGTAAATACGACAACGACAAGGCTCAAACAAGGAGAAAATGAAGTCATGGATTTTCTACGAGAGCTTACACAGCCATTACACAAAATGCCCATGCACAGAAAATAGTCAAGAGAGGTCACAGCCTAAGGACACCTACCCCACAGGAGGGGTACTCAGCATATTCAGTAAAGGTTTCATCTATCAGCTTCTAAACTGACCAACCCTATAAATGAAATCAGGGTTCTGGCTTGTGCAGAACCATTTCCTATATTAGCTTCAACTCCCTTTTTATTATGTTCTTACTCTGCCACAGACATGATAGCACCCACACCAGCACGGGTGACGCTGCTTGCGCTCTGGCAGCTGTAGGATTTCTGACAGGCATTTAGATTCAGAGTCATGTGCGTAATGGAAAGTGAGCAGAAAGAAGTTTCATTCAGTAGGCACCATCATAGCCAACGCTGCCCTATCTGAGCTCAGACGAAAACAGACACACGCACACGATAACATAAAGAGCATGAGGATGTGAAAAAAGATGAGGCGAAAATAGAAATGGAACCAAGACCGCCGGAAGGGAACAGGGAAGTCTTGCTTCTGACAAATAAGCACTCTTTCTCAAAAGAAAAAACAAATCCGACACGAAAAACAGGCTTTACAAAGACAGTTTTAAAACCAGAAATGCCCTTTATCTTTTGGGTAAAGGGTAACAAAGAAGCTGAGACCCTGCATTGCTTTACTCCTCCCCCAGGAGTAAAATGTCTGGTCAAGCAAATAATGAAATCCAGACCACGTTGCTCTTCCCACTTTGAGTTATGATGTGTAATGCCAATTCTACTTTGAAGCAAATACTTTCTCTCAGCATGAAAATATTTTCACAACTTCTTGACAATGTCATTTTGCCAGCTTCCTCTCATTTTCCACAAGAAATTGCCTACAGCTATTTGCAGCTGATCAAAACATCCCTACAACACCCTTTTCCATGAAAAGCAGACCGCACCCATCCTATCCCCTTTTATTACAAATGCAAAATACAATTTGAAAAGCATCTCTGTAGGTCTCCTCACTCAAATACCTTGAGGTCAGCACTGCGGGATCCTACACGCTACAAGACACGGGATGAGCACAAGGATAGGTATGGTAATGCTTCCCAAAACACATGCAACAATGCTGCTGCTCCTCCTCTCAAAATGCTTTATCAGGGCAAGCTTCAAGACGCTTGATCCTACCGCACGTCTCAGAAATCCAAGACTTCTTCCTCCATCATACGTGACAAATCAGGTAGGTGGTCTTGGGGTTGGCAAAAAGAGATGGAGTACAACAAGGGATCTTGCTGTATCTAAACAGTTACAAAGGAAAGGAGAAGCTCCCCTGGGTTAAGAAGCGATCATAATTCCAGCCACTCCTTCCCTTAAGTTCCCTAACAGTCTGATAAACAACATACCCCCAGTGACTTCACAGCAGGGTCCAAACGTAGATGCGAGATGCCTTCTGGCATCATCAGAAAAGCCTTCCAAACCACTCTGACTGCTGCTCTTTGCTTTTTCTCTGAAGTGAAAGCTACAACAGACTAGTCTAATCCTGCTCAAATATGCCAGTCTCTACCACACACCGCATATAATCTCTAAACAACTGAATTTGCAGAGGAAAACTATACAAAATAGCTGTGTTCTCTTGCCCCGCTGCCAAGAGCAGCAGCGTTACGTTCTGAATCACACTTCCTCATCTGCAGGCTCCACGCTCAACCTTGCTGCAACCTATTGAAATGTCTCAACCTGGAAAACAGCAATTCATGAAAACGACAAAAGAGCAGAGTGAATGACGAAACGGCATCTAAAGATTGAAATCTAACTGCAGGTCTTCTAAGCCCTAAACATTATTAATTTTACAATGGGGCACAGATGAAATAACAAGTGATTGCCTCTCAAGAAAATAACAAATACTAGGAAGGAGTTGTTCTCGGATGAGCAATAACCACAGATTTACATGCAGCAGATTTTGGTCTTTGGCCCACCTGCCATCTCTTCACTGCAGCTTCCCATCCCATCCCTTCTGGGACATCCCACTCTCTCCCTCACACCTTGGCAGAGAAAGGACAAGTGTTATGGCTAGAACGAAAGTATGCTCGAACACGCTGACCAGGCTGCTTTGTGCCGATAAGAACAACTAGAGTGCGAGTTCTGCTCATTTATCTCCTCGTTGGGACAAGGAAGAGGGCACCTCCTTTGCTCATATGCCAGATTTTACGGAACTTTCAGGATCTTATCACTGAGAATTCCTCCTCTGTGCTAAGTTTACTTAAACCTTCAGAACTTGCTCAAAAGGGATGCAACGGTGACATGCTTCCTGAGGACACTAGGCTATACTCATCTGGCAGAAATCTACATGACGTTTTCTTCTTCATAAGGTGAAGAACCTTCCTGATGGTCTGCGGTGAGATCTTATAAAATGACTTCAGCAAACTCTCTGGCATTCCCAGTCACTTACCACAGAGCCCCAAAAACTTCAGCCTACAGGGTGACCACAGAAAAATCACTGGACAGTCATCTGTCCCAGTATTCAGCCAGCAGCTGGGGCCTCTACCCACCAGCACTCAGACACGGCAATAGAAGCAGCCTCTCTAACCATAAAACCTATTGCAGCCTCACCGAGAAATCCACAGAATCACCACGAGCATTATGGTTTCATCACCCTCACAGATTATGTCACCCAGGTCAGCAGAAGCCAACCTCAAAATGCACCTTCTAGACGTGATAACACATGCATAGCCATCAGTGCTTCCGGCAGCCTCTGTTCTTCAATGACCTGTTCCCCAAAGCTGAACTTACCTGGCCAGCAACAAAGCCCCCCAACCACTGCACTCACCTCAATGGGCTCAGAAGGGATTTTCAATTTGGATAACTTGGCTTTAGCATTCGCCTTCAAATCGGAGATTTTCTCATATGGTTCTCCATGGTACTCCTCTGGGAGAGGTTTGAGCTCCGGTGATTCTATTGGTGCCTGATCTTGGCCATCCATTGGTCTGACATAGGCAGTCGGTTTCTGCTGCATTGCACTGGTTTTTGATGGCAAAGGTGGGGGAAAGGTCTGAGAGGAAGGCTGTGTGGTGCCAGTCAAGGTAACGGCTGAGTTGTCCCGACTTTCATTCTCCTGTGAACCTGCCACTAGGTCCTGAGGTGATTTTGTTTGAGTGTAGGTCAGCCCACGACTTTTGCTGCTGTTCTGTGACCTGGAATTAATGTGCTGGCTGGAATGTAGAGGTGACAGGGGTGCCACTGGAGTAGACAAAGATGACAGCAATGGAGAAAGCTCCAAAAGGGAGGCCTGCGGTTCATTAGCACGACCTTCACCAGCAGTACGCCTGTCAATTCTCTTGTGGCGAGAACCTGCGTGACTTTCCTGCCCACCACGACTGTGTTCTTGACCTTGGCTCCGACTACTGGACAAGCTGTGACTCTTGGCGTGCAAACCTGAAGCTGGTTCTGTTCTTGATTGTGCCTTTTGGTAGTGAATGGAGTGGCTCGGAGGGGGAGGAGCTACAACCGGGGGTCCCATGTGTGGATGGCGGCTTGCATGGTGGAATGAAGACGGTAACGTATGGCTGGTCTTTTCAGGGAAGAATGGGCGATCAGGCTTTCCTTGTGGGATCAGAGGAGCAATGCTTTTTGGTATCCCTATGAGATTCTGATGGCATTTGGTGCTGATAAGCTCCTTGACCTCCTCGTAATTGCCCAGCATGTTCTGAATACGGCTTGACAACTCATCCTCTTTATTAGTCTGAAACAGAAGAACAGAGAGTGGGAAATTTAAAAAGCACAGAAAAAAAACAACCCCAGAGATCCAGCTCAAGAAGAGACATCCTTCAGGATCTTATTTTAATTGCCACGCATCACCACAACTTAAGTTATGCAAGCGCATCTTCATTCTGCAGGCAGTCTCTCCAAAGCAAAGCAAACTGCTCTTAGCTATATTGTTCAGAGCAAAGGCTGCAGGCACAACTGTACGGCCACTATCAGACCACTTCGTTTCAACCACAGCTGCAGACAGACGTGTGGCCAAGCTACTTGTGAGCGCTCTCCCACAAGCTCCCAGCCTCCAGGAGGCCCCCAAGTGAACCTGCCCAACCCAAAGTCCATACACTACCATCTGCAGAGCTTTAAGTACGTACGCTGATTACTTTAAGTTAAGCAGATGGGACGATGCCCAATTTGTACATACTGTACTCAAGTCGACTATACTGTATGTGGAGGCCACGGCTCTCCTCCTGCACCCCAACCCTCTCTCCTCCTCTCCCTCCACCACACGGCCCCCCACCATTACCTTGTAGGGCTCAGCAAAGAGGGGGGTGTTCTCGGTGAACTTGTCTCTCTCCTGCAGAGCCTCCTGATTCCGCCTCTCTCTCTCTCGAATACGCAGCAAGTTTCTGTCCTCATTGTACAAGCTTTAGGAAAGAGGGAATGAAAGGATGGTTAACATTTCATAGCAGCATTATCAACAGTTATCTACTCTGTGCAGAACCCTTTGTTTTCAGACAACTGTATACATCCAGCACAGTAGCCATTTTGAAATCCACAGGGTGCTTACAGGTGACTAATTGTTCATGTCAGGTATTTGCCATACTGCATCGTAATGTAACATACAACATCCAGCATGCATCCTTCTCAGTGATTTCTGCTGCCGATATCATATACCAAAAAGGGTGGGAAGGAAAAAAATATTCATCCATTTAATGATGAAAAACAATTTGAGAAGATGTGCTCCATATTTCCACTCCAATTCTTCACTCGGGAGAAAAAAAGTTTCAGAGTTTGAACTTTGCTGACTTTAGAAATTAGCCTGAAAACTTACCCTCTACTTTAAATGGACATCTGGAAAGCCTCTTACTTGGGAAACCACGTAGTTGCGTTTAAAACCATCGCATAACCATATTTAAAGAGAAGGTCTCAGGAATTTGGAAAATACCACGCAAAAGCCCTCTGTTCTTCCTGAACCACAAACGCACACCCTTGACTCCATCAGCCCTCCATCAAAACTGCAATAAAGCTGTCTCGCAAACACAGTGGGAAGAATTCATGAAAAACCAGACACTGTAAGCTAAAGCTCCTCTAAGAAATACTACTGCAAAATAAGAAAATCCGTTGCTCTAATATTTCTGGACATTCGGGAAGAAAAAGCATGCCGGTGTAGTATGCAGACACAGGTATTTCTCCCCACCTTCGCTACAGCGCAGCCTACTGCGTGCATGCAGTTCCTGTGTTACTCTTAGTTTGACTTCCGAAGTGTCCCAGTGTGGAAGGGAAGAGCCACGTCCTACCCACGAGTGACGTTTTCTCAGCTATCACACACACGCACACGATCACCTGCTGCAGGTTTAATTGTCCCCAGAGGAGCGGTAGCAGACTGGTTCTGCTCTAACAGTTAACCAAGAGGTCCGACTACCGCCGAGGGGTTTTCCTGACTCCATGCGAGTGTGGAAAAAGATGCTGCCGGGTGGCAAATTTCCATATATGGAACTGCAGCAAGGCCGTACTTGTGCCACTAAGACAGAAAAACATATTCAGGGGTTAGACTATGCACATTTAAAATAGTTTCCAACTTTGCTAGTGCTGAACTGCTTCCAAACATAGCAAAACAGAAGTTTCCAGTAAGCACTATGTACCCCACTTCTGAAAACAATGCAAGCAATTTAAAAAATAAGAGAGGAATCACAGATCACTGATTTGGTAAACATACTCAACCCTTCTGTTAAAAACAATATGCAAGAGAAACATTTCCTCTGTGCATCCGATGTCATCTGGCATGTGAAAAATTTCGTGTCTATAATCAGTTTGTTGCCCTGTGTGCGCGTGCTGGTAAAGCCCTGTCCAGCCAGATGTGCGAGATACCAACTGCAGAAGACAAAAAATTAGGGCAAACCAGAAGAAATCTTGGCTACATCCACTACTTCAAATTGTGTGCGAGTGATTTCTTAAATGAATGCATTTTATGTTGACAGTATTTTCTAAACATTTCTGTCTGAGTTATCTGGAAAATTTTTACTGAATGAAACATCATTTTCCAAACATTCCAGGAAGTTAAAAATGATTCTGTAAATATCCTTTATACAACTTAAAAAAGAAAATCCCTTTAAAGCAAGCATGAAGAAGCCCCAAACGATGTTTTTAATCGCTAAGATGTTGGCTGTTAGCACGAAGCAGACCCCTGAAACCTCCCTTTCACACATCTGTGAGATTATGGCCCAGATTCAGGAACACCGATGCCAACTGTGGGATACAGTTTTTGTTAGATGAGCAAGATTTAACATGGACCAGCTCCTCACCCCCCGATCCCCGGCCCATTTCCTAGGTGGCTGCACAAGCCAACACAACGGGGAGAGCGGAGCAGGACAGCTGCCCTTGGTGGCAGCCCTGGCTTCTTGTTTTCCAGACTCCGTGCCCTACAATCACCACTTTCCCCCAGCAGACCGCACGGCCCTCTTGCAAGGAGCAATCCTGACCCGTTTGGACTAATCGACACCCTCACCGCAACCACTGCTGGGCTCCAGCTCTGCCCCCAGCCTTGACTTCTGCCTGCCGAAGCCAGCACCAAGCACGTATCTGAGCCTAACAAGAGCACTCCATTCAATGCCAAAGGCACAACAGGAGCACGTGTGCAGTGCCAACTTCGTGCAGCGCCCTGCGCCCTTCCCCGCCCCAGTCACACAAGTGGCAAGAAACACGAGACTGTGTGCAGTTAAAATTAACTCTTCCTCCCCGTGATCCCAGGAGACAGGAATTGCTACTCCAAACAAACCTGAGTGTTTACACACAACGCACATTCGCTTATTCTGGTCACATGCCACGTATTTACTTCTGTTTCATCACAAACACACCTCTTAGGGAAAGCAGAAGGCAAAGAAGATTTTGGACATAATCCCATCTCAGGCTGCAATTGGCTTTCTAAACGCATTTCTTCACCATTTCCTTCAGTACCAGCTGTTTTCCCAGTCAAGTTTTCCCCTGGCAGTTCTTAGGCCGTCATTTCCATCACTCCGTGGGCAGAAGGACATACAGGAAATTAGCAGGCACAAAGGGGATCAACTTTTTGCAACGTGACAACCGGTAAAAAGAGCAAAGCTCCTTCCCCTCCTTAGTACTTTCTGATACACGTACGCACTTTGGCCTGCACGGCACTGGGGACATCTCAGGCCGCCCCACGATCCACACCGTGAATACCAAGCACTCGGTTCTTTGTAATACAACTGCTGCACTAAACATACGTACTTGTTTTTGTTTGTTTTCTCCCAAGTACTTATTAAATTACTGACAGTGTTGGCTGGAGTTCAGTGCACACAGATATTGTGCTAGCTTTCCCCAGCACAGATTTTGCTAAGGCACTTTGCAGGCTGTCGTGGCACGCTTCAGATCCAGGCCTCCCGCAGACGAGCCGCTGAGCTGGCACAGCTCTGTGCTGAAGCGCGAGATCGTAAGGAATGAAAGCGGTTTAAAATATTCACCTGAACAACACAAAAGGACAAAAGAAGCAGCCCACCCATCTGTTAAATCTCGTTTCATCTCCCCAGGTGAGAGATTGTTTGCCTCTTTCGGTGAGGGCAGGGAAGATGGAAGAGCCACAGCGCTGAACGCAAGCCTCTTGGGGAATGCTGCCACGACCAGGAGTAACTTCCCTTCTCCCAACAGACCCACTCCCGACCACTGTAACAACCTCAGTTACCTTTAAACAGCTCTAACGTCACTACTAGAGCATAAAACATCCCTTTATAACCTGCGATATTGTTCAGCGAGGCACCTGCGGCAGTACCTGACGACCCGAGATCTCGCACGGCTCACTACTGCAGCAGTGGCCTCCCCTGCAACGTGCTCGGGACGCTGCCGGCGTCAAGCGTCACGGGCAGGCACCAGCACATTGCAGCTTGTCATGACTTCACTCCCTCCTGCGTGTTCAGCTTCCAGCAATAACCTGAAGTTCACCTCCCGGCTCGGCTTCTTCACATACAGTTTATTAGCAAGTAGGTAATACAGACCGACTTTCTTAAACAAATAAAACGCATGCACTATTTGAGATGGATCTAACACACTGGGTACCACTTCCACACACCACATGGCTGACGTGGGGAGTCGTGACCGGGGGGAGGATGTCCACATTTTTACCTGTGTTCTCCCTGCGTACGATAAACCTATACAGATTTGGACTCTGCATCAACAGTTTGTTTTTTTAACGCTTGCTGGGTGAGAAGGGCAGGAGCAGTAAACTAGTCAGACTACCCTTCTTCCAGAAAAAAATACAAAAATTATGCCACTATCAAGAGTAAACCAAGAGTGAAAAGCTCTTGTGATGAGCCACAAACATGAGCGCAAGTACGTGTGTATTTCCCTGGCTGGAAGACCAGCTGAGATTATGAATCACTTCACAGCTAGACTCTGCGGAGAAGCAAACAAGTGGAAATTCTGATCGAGAGGCTTCGTGTTTTGGTCACTTGTTCCAACTTGCAGAGCAGGAGGGTGAGCCAAAGCCCACTGAAACAGGCAAAAATATTCTTATCGGCTTCAACGGACTTTGTGTTCGGCAACGAGTGAGCATTCTTCAGCCATCCAAAACAGGCCTGACCTTGGGCACACACGAGCAATGCTCATGCAGAAGGAAGGAGCATCGTCATTCGGATGCTACGCAGCAGCTCACAAGGCTCAGCTCCGGTGCCTTTCCAAAAACAAAACAAACCAACCAAACAAACAAAAACCAACATATCCAAAGCCAAAAAACTCAAACATTTAAAGTTTGAGTTCCTAAACATTGAATGTAAACCAAAGCATCAGTACCACATTACTGCTCATACCACAGGCGTGCGTTTCATCCTCTTTACTACAAGCTCTCTCAGCAGTGACATCACATCCATGAAGACAAAGCAGAACATGTGTGTGCACATACATACAGGAGCAAAAACTGTCTGGAAAAGAGGCAAGAGGAACATCAGCCCGAGATTCTGAAAACACTGGGGAAAACCCTGTGGGCTGCTTTTATTTGTCCTCCTGGGACAAAATCTGCTGTCAGCCCTGAACGATCAGGACTCTTATTTTACATGCCCTGTCATGAACATCTCACCAGTTCTCAGCTTAGAGCAAGAGAAGCACAAAACTCACAGCAGTTTAACAGCAGCAATAAAAAAAAAAAATCCAAGCCACATATTATGACCTTGCAAATTGTTTTCTACTGAAGCACTGCGTTGCGTCCATGTGGATTACAGATATCCTTCTATTTCTAGGCTGGCAAGCCTCCAAACTCAGAGCAATCAAGCTGTTTTCCTCAGAGGTCCTGATTACATTCAAACAAAAGGAAAACCCTACACAACGGTAACTTGCATCTCTTGCAACCATAACATTTACAAAGAGATGCAGCTATTTTTCCTACACGTATCCCAACACCGAACACAAACGTCTCACGTGCTGCTGGCTGCAGAAGCAGCAGCTGTAACACGACTAAGGACCTTTTCTTTCCCTGAACCCTCCTTGACCCCCAGTTCGCTTCCCAGCAATAAATTCTTTTTAAAGAGTGTGTGAAGAGAAGAGGAGGAGGGACCGAGGGGAGGGGAAGGGAGGCTGAGTCTCTGCCGCAACGCCAGCTCCTGCAGGTCTGAGAGCAGACCGACGTGCCGGCTCCGGCGGAGCCCGGAGGACACGGGTGCTCTCCCACGTACGGGCTGGCGGGCACGGCTCGGCGGGGTTAGTCATGCCCTATTCCTCCCGGCCGCTCCAAGCCGTCACGGTAATTCACGGCCGGGCTGCTGGCCCGGCACAGCTGACGACCCATCCATCACGTCAGGAGGTCACCCTCTCCATTTTCCTGTCAAGGAAGCCCATCCACCCTCGTCCTCACTTTCCAAAAGCTATCAGACTGACTTTCATTCGGGGTCTTCCTCCCACTTAAGAGCACAGAAGGGGGCACATTTTGAAAAGCAAAAAGGGGATAACCGTCTTGTCACGCAGTTCAGAGAACCTGCCCTAAGTTGGCTTTAAAAGCAAGCCCTTTGCTAACTGAAGACAAAAGCTAAAACTCATTTTAATTCATGTATTTAATCACGCAGGTGTCAGGTTTCTGTGCACACCGCCTCATCTCACATTGACGGGCTTTTATTTGAAAGAAATTATGTGCTGTTACACTAGGTGGCATTCTTAATTCAGACCACAGGTATCCACGTTCTGCTAAAACGTCCACGTTTTTTAACACAAGCCTGTAGTTATCTGAGTGCCAACATCTGTGTTTCAGTCAACCATTAACCCGACGATCTGGGACAGACATACACCCCTACCGACGACAGAGTCCAGGCTCGGGTCTGTAACACAAACCATGAGAATACCAGCGTGCTCCGAAGCCGTTCTCAGAGACATCGCAGTCTTTACCGCAGTTTCAAATGCTGATCTGTGACTATCTAGCCCATGACAACATTTTCAAAAAATAGATGGCTGTGGAAAGAAAGTCTGCCTCTCCTCCTGTCCTGCATGTTCTCTGTATGAAAACAAAATGAAAATAAAAATCTGCTTTAGTGTTAACTGCAATAAGATCTGCCGCTGGCTCCCCAGAGGAATTACTCCAGCAGCAGGGAAGGGGGTGGACGAAGGCTAAAAGCAAACACAAATGACGCTCACTTCCTTCTCAACGTGCAAAACCCCTTCCTCCAAAACATTAAGAGGGAACATTTCCTTTTAGTACAACTGCAGGAAATCACAAGTTTATTAAAGCCATTTTGTCATTAAAACAGACTCTCTTTTATCATGAGAAGCTGCCGATCAACGATTCTCAAGACTGAGGGACACGTTCTTGTTCCATTTGGAAAGAAGCGCGGATAAACGCGTGGCACAGAAAGGCACCAAGCCTCACAGCTGTGCCCGACTCACAAGGCATCGCCCAAGCAGCTTGCCTTACAAAGTGGCTGTGAGACAAGCAGATCAAAGAGACGCTGAAGCGAATACCAAGCAGCATCAGCTGTGCCTCGTCCCAACCTTTCCTTCCTTTCCTTCAGGGAAACATCATCGAGTTGTGATTTCCTGGATATTTTTACACTCTGCTTCACATCATCAAACGCTATTTCACAGAACATACACAGTTTGAACAGAAACAAACGATAAGAGCAAAACATATGGCAGAAGCGCCACAGATGGCACAGTTAGTCAATTATTTCCTGCACCATCATCGACCAGCTTTGGTGTGTGCTTTCCAAAATACATGTCTTCACACCAGAGAAATAAGAGTTAGAATTTCTTTTTCAAGTTTTGGCTTCCCCTCCCTCCTTCAGATCACCAAGTCTCTCCAGCCCTGTTTACTACCCGTAGGACAGCAGCGTTAGACCGCTGAGCAAAAGGTCAACGCATCGCAGCCCGCCTGCACTTCCACGATGATCGCAGGAAACCTGCTGGCAAAGGTTTTGGAACTAAAACAGCCTTCCCAGATAATCCAGCACTGCTGCAAGCTTTGCTTCAATCTAACAGAACCATGTGGAAAAGCGATGCTGAACGCACCTTTTCTTGTGTTTTAAACACGTGGCCCTTTAGGTTACACCCAAAAAAATGGAAGTGGAGAATGGTTGGGGTCTTCTAACAGACGGCAGGGAATCACCAGTTTGGTTATGTAGAAGTTAGGTTGGCTTTTTCCAGAAAAAAATCATTTCTACCTATGTAACATCAAGCATCTCCCCACTGCCCGCTTCCATGGTAATCTTCACGTTTAAACTCCTACTTACTCGTTTCCTACTGCTGCT
Source organism: Chauna torquata (assembly GCA_013399475.1). NCBI lineage: Eukaryota > Metazoa > Chordata > Aves > Anseriformes > Anhimidae > Chauna > Chauna torquata. Next base: position 96,779 of record VXAL01011667.1, read on the forward strand.
GCCAAGTTTAAAAATATATTAATTACCCAGCCATTAGAAGGTTTTCACTTCCTTTTGGCATCAATAGGCCTTTATTCACCAAGCAGTTCCCAGGAGTAAGCCTGAATGTGTGCTGAGAGGAGCTGAGCCCCTGCAGTGCCCGGCGACTTCAGCAGCCATCAGGAACTCTCAGATGTTCTTCAACACGACAAACCCTTCACAGAATTAAGCCCACAACCCCAAACGCCTATGCGCTTAAAAACACATTCCAGGATCTGGAGCGCTGTTTCTCAGCCTGTGGTCTACAAACTGAAGGCTGAAAAGAGGAAAGAGGTGAGCTGTGAGAAGATGCAAACAATTGACAGTAATGACCTCTATATGCGTTCTCAAAAGAAAAAAAAAAAGTTTATCACTTGGATTAAGCACTGAAATGCTCAAATCTAACTTGTATCTAGTTGTAAATGAAAGTCATTATGGCCATATTGCACTAGACAGGCCTTGGATGTGTCTGAAAAAGGTGCGTGGCACTCTCCGGCCAAAAAGGCTTCCAACAGCAGCGCACCAAGCCACGCTATTCCCCTAAGCAGCGGGGCTTCCTATCCCTTCTCCCCTGCACATGGACCGAGCTTTCACGCCGGAGCCAAGGCTCGCTCAGCCTCCACAGACACACCATTCACACTACGAGCAGAAAACTGTTTGACTGAAAGAGGCAGGAAAGCCTCACTCGATGAAAATACACCACCAGCAAAGACCCCATCCCAAAGCGGTGGGCCGCAGAGGCCAGGATACAGCACGCGAGCGGTCAGAGCCTGGCAGCGGGAAGATGCGCCAAACGGGACGCAGGAACTCACGCCGAGGGCCAGCCTCACTTAACAGCTGTATACAGCAGCAGCTTGGAATATCTGCAAAGACGTGACAAGTATTTCACTTCATACAATCTCCACTTAGTTGCCTTCAGTGAGCGCACTTAACTAAGCTGCCGTAGTCGAAGCATCTGAACAAACCCAAAGAGGCAGTCTCTCCACTCAGGATGCCACAGAAATCAAGCCTCCAAAGAAAGCTTGGCTTGCACCCTCTCCCCAGCATGCTGATGGTAATAGAATGCTGTCAGGAAAGGTGTTAATTATTAGTTATGCAGGGAACACGAAAGTTGTCATTCTCCATCTAAATGCTAATATACCAGGAGGGCTCCTATGAAGGTGTGGATGTGCAAAGAGTAATTACAAGGAGAGCAGACAAGGCGTTGGAACAATGATGAATTTAAGGCTTTGTTTGATCTGGATGTCGCAGGCAAAGGAGGAAATGTGAAAAATTTAAATCACCAGGTAGGAGCAATGAAAAATCCTGACCACTTTGTCTCTTAGAGACGAGTGCTCTGTACACAGCAGCGTAATTCATCAGGCACACGTCTCAGGATTTCCCCAAGCCAAGTATGTGGTCCGACCGCCCTTCAGCCCTGAAGGCGCTTATGTCTTTTTGGGTAGATGAGGAAAGGAGAGGAAAATGTGAGCAGGCAAGAGGAGCTCATGTCTCTTGTCCCTTCATCTACGAGGATCAAAACATTATCCTGGTCAGGACACAGATACACACAAATGACCGGGGTTATTCTGCAGTGAAGAACGAGTTCACGCGTGCTCCCGGAGTGCAGACCGCCCTGGGTAAGCTCCGCCGCTATTCTGGGAGGCGCGCGCCCCGCTCGCTCCAGCAGCGCGTTACATCCCAGCTTTGTCCGCGGACCTGCCTGTCGGAGAAAGGGCATTCCTCGCCGAGCAGACCCTGCTCGCGCAGGGAGGGGACCCTGAGTCACCAGCCGCCACCCCAGGACTGGCCTGCAAAGAAACCACCACACCAGCAGAAGAGACATGAACCCTGCAAAGATACTTACATCACGCCTCCCTAGATCAAAGGCTGCTGCAAGTAAACACAAGGCCTTGGCACGATCAACAAACCCACGGGGTGCAGCCTTTCCGCCAGAAGGTAAACTTCGGCTCTGCTCGGAAGTTTAGCTCTGAGAGAAAACATCGACCGTCCAAGCACAGGAAAAACAGATTTCAAAGGCCAGCCACTCTGTCCCTCTCGCTGCCCTCGCGGCCATCGTGCCCGTTTTATTTCGCCTTCCTTTCCCACTCGTCTTCTTTCAAGTGGCCCCACTTCGACTCACCATTTCTGAGCCCTGTTTTCAGACACTGCTTCAGCATGCAGGCTCATGAGCTGCTTAGGCAGGACTCTCGGGAGGGCCCCCTGCACAGCATTCGTTGAGCACCATCCATCACCACAGTGACCGCAGAATCGCCTTCGAGGTTTCACCTGCCGCCCTCCTTCTGGATTTGCCTGGGTGCCACCTTGCACTCCCTCAGGCCCAATTCTGAGGAGCCTCAGTTATCTTCCTGACGGCTCCCCTATGCCGAGGCAAACTCCCGCCTCGGCAGCTCACCTTGCAAGCAGAACAACCACGCTGCACAACACTCGATGCGGCTCTGCATCAACAGCCTAGAGCACCGGCATTCACGCCGCCATCTCCGAATGCCTCCACGTGACACAGCAAGCACCAGCAGCGCTTCGTCTTCCTTCTGAACCCCAGCAGGTCCGCCAGCAAAGGATCAGAAGCGAGCTGCCTGCCTGCATCCAGCTGAGTTGGACCAAGCAGGCAACGTGGGTTGGAGGACACGAGCAGATCCCAACTTTTCACCCCAGAGCTGATAGTCATAAGCATCCTGGAAACTGCTAGGCACAGACTTGCTGTAGTAACTCCCCGCTCCCACTACGCTGCTTTAGGAACTCATTTGGATTGCTTAAGAAAGACGCAGTTTCTGACCTTAGCTGCACAAGCAGGTAAAAGATTGCTAAAACAATTTCTCCAGTTTACTAAGGAGCATATACTTGGTGGATGGCTTACACCCTTCCTGTCCTTCCCTTTCTGCCACCCTGAAAAGCATGATTTCTGAGTTTACCTTCTGCCAGGCTTTTTTCTTTTTCTTTTTTTCTTTTTTAAAAAGATACTCTGGCTAGCATGTGCTTATTATTCTAAGTTAACAAACACAAAACAAAGCAATACTTTTTCCAGTAGAGCATCATATGAAAAACAACACACAAGAATTCAATTTTTTCTTCTGCGAGATCTATGAAAAGCAAGTGCAAGTAAAAGAATGATTTTTACACTGAAAATGGAGTCCATTTTGCATTTAATATAGTGCTCAGAGAAGGTCATTTCTGATCAAACGCTTCATATGTACATGCAATGGCTTCTCCGATAAAAAGCTAAGCCCCAGTAGCGAGCTTTCCCTGGTTATCAACAACAGATTATCAACAGCTATCGCAAGATATGCCTGAGAGCCTGTGAATCACCCTTACTGCAAAAATGGCTACTCCTTTTCAGCTTTCGATTTATGCTTTTTCCGACCTAGTGCCATGCAGGCTAGGAGAGTAAGCTGCACTCTCCAGGGCTGATCGGGCTGAGCTTGCTCCTCCCAGCCTAAACATTACACCACCACCTCGATGGAAAGCAACTTTAAAAGGAAGTGACTTGGGATCAAATCTCACCAGGGAAAGTGTGTGCTTAACCACAGATGTACCGCAACGAGCCAGGACTGCAGAAGGGCTATTGTCACAGCACGCGGCCTTCTGAAAAAGTGACCTGTCTTCTAACATACACAACTTAAATGTGCCGCCCACAGCCTGAATGTGTTAGGAACTTATGGCAGTGAAGATAAATCCTCGTGTAGCCAGAGTTCAGCTTTTATGCCACCCGTTTCATGTGCAAACCCACCCTGAACAGAAGATCAAGATCTACATTTAGCCCAATTTTCCCATTTTCAGGGATTTAACAGCCAAAGGCAGTCATACAGTCTCCCATCAACAAAAAGCAACCCCGCGTTGTTCCTAACCTGCCAGAGGGCAAGTGCAGGCACGCGGGCAGCAGGGTAACAAAGCGCTGTGCGCAGCTGCTGGGCAGTAACTGTTCCAGTGGCACTTACCCTGGCCCTACCGCACCAGCAGCGTGCTGCGAGGCAGTTTTCCACTCGATGATAAACAGGGGAAAAACACCTTGCAGCTGCCAGGCACTAAGAACGCATACAGGAGCTCAGATGTTAGAACAGCGCGGTGGCAATTTGCTTGGAGAAAGGAGCGGTCAGGCGGTACGAGGACACGGAAAAGCACGGACAGGACAAATCGCTGCGAGGACACCCGTTTGAGAGGCAGCTCTCCTCCGCCAGGACTGCGGCACCTGGAACGACTCCCACCGCTCAGAAACTGACTCAGCTGCAGCATCACCCACTCCCACAGTGTTTCTCCCTCTTGATTACCCGCATCCCACTCACAACGAAAACAATTGCGCACGTCTCCCTGATGCTTAAGTCAGCCCGAGAGACATAAATAAATCCAGCTCAAGCCTTAGCTTATGAGTCGCAGCTCACAAAAATGATGAGACTGAAGTAAAATATCTGCAGGAACGCCAAAACTCAAGTTTGGTTAAGCACGGCTAGATCCTCCAGCACTCTGCGCTTCAGCGCGCACGCGTGCTGCTGCAGACGTGCCACGATCTCTGTGCCAAATCTGTCTGTTATGGCTGCGCAAGTTGGTTACATGAGTAGAGGAACGCGGCGGCTCCCGCGCGGCAAGCAGCAAGCCTCTTCGGGCAGGGACAGTCTCCTGCTGCGTGCGTACTGCACAAAATCTTCTCTCACCACATCCACCTGCCTCTGCATTCCTGCTCCCAACATAAACACAGCAGCTCTGATGAACTACTCCAGGTCTGCCTGGGAAAAGAGAATATAAAACCTACATTCTGTCCATCTGTACTGGAAGTATCCTGCCTGTTTACTTGCATTGAAATATTGCTTAAAGTAGATTTTGCTGTTGTTCAGTACGATCGATTCATTGGTAACACGCTAACAGGTAGCAAGAGAACCAGGCATTTGCAGTAGCAAACCACCCCTTGGTGGGGCACAAAATCATGAAATCAGGTTTCTGTTTCCTTACAATAGGCTCCAGAAGAGCGTCTTTCACGAGCAAATCTTGGAGACCTGAGGTCACATGGAAAAAGCTGCAGCAAAGTAGCATTGGTTCTGAAAGAGCTAAACAGTCACAGGATCAAGTAAAACACTTTTTCCTTTAAGTATCAATTTCCCAGACCTCTTTCATTCATTGGTTCGCACAATCGCAAGACGTTGATCCCCACACACACTTCCATCTTCCTGATCGTAGGAAATGAACCGTGACTGCTTAGAACTACTGTTTCTCCAGACCAACAGTCCAAAGGTTTTATTCCTGACCTCGCACAGAAGTACTCACTGAAGCAAAGCCCAATGGTCCCCCCACCCCACTTGCTGCTTCTCCAGGGGCCCCATAAAAATGGCAAGCCTCTCTACCAACTATCGCAGTAAAAGGCTCTTAAGATAAAAGTAGGTTGCGAGGAAAAAAAATCTAGATGATATCAACTATTACATATCAGAAAAAAGATGTTGAATTATCCACCTGAAATCACTTTGCAAGGCAAATCAAGGATTCGTGTCTTACAACCTATTATTCTACCTCAGTTCTTCCAGTATCCAGAAATGCTTATTGCAGGTGCAAGAAGTCAAATGCAATAAATTTTCTTCTTTAAGGCTACATTAAAATAATTCAAGCAGACATGCTTTTTGTTCACCGATTTTATAGAACTGGCTCCTTAAACGCTATTAAAAAAATCCCATTGTTGTTCTCCACTGCACCAAAGAGGAATTCTAACAAGATATATAGTTAGCAAAAGGAAACCCTGCAACATCTACTGAGCGGCTGCTTTACGTGCCTGCATTTTAAATCTCTTGTTGAACGGCCTCCCTCCCCACGCAGCTACCATCCCTGTGTATCCGGCTGAGCAGACATGGCCCTGGTTTTCTGTAGGAGCCTGCTATCAGCTGACCTTGTCCAGGCTCCGCCAAGCAGCTCGCAAGTCCACCAGGACGGGACTGCCACGTGGTCCACGGGTGTCACGTCACGCGCGTGGTGCCCGACGGTGCCCCACGTCCTCATTTCACGCGCAGCTCAGTTTCAGCACCGCTCCTCCACGAGGAGCCCCTGCGCGCTCCCCACACCTCTGCGTGCCTGCGGACCTGCGGTTTCGGCATCACTCGACGGAGTGATGGAGTTTTTGCTTTGCGTGACGCACAAGTACACGCACATACAGCACGATGTATCTTTCACAGATTCTCCTCTTGAGGCGATGGAACCATCCGCAGCCTTGTAAAGCGTTTAATCCTGATCTCTTAAATGCTACCAAAAAAAACCCCCCCGTTTTTCAAAAAACCCGACTTCACTCAGTCTTTCCTAAACGCTGTCAGGCAGTTTGCAAGCCTGGCAGCACAGCCTCAGAGCCTTTCATCTCTGACTTCACACGCAGCCCAAAGGGTCCTCCTTCCCACGCGCTGCTGCCGTCTGAGCTGCGGGCTATTGCGCACCCGAAGCCCCCGAGCCTAACGCAAACCGAGCCCAACTTAAAACGGAGCGCAACGTCAGCCGGAGCGTTTGTTCCTTTTGTGACCGCAAATGTAAAGCTGTCTGAAGAATAAGCTACGCATCCGCTGCTATCAATGCTTTAATTCGCTCTGAAACCTACGAGCGCTGCAAGGCATCTCAGAAACACGGTTACATGTAATTCTGCCTCCCGCACTTCTGCACCCCCCAGCCTGCTACGCGCATGAGCGCTTGCATAACATTTCTTGCGAAACGTGCTCCGTGCGTGCCAAATTCTTCCCAAACAATTGATGACATCCGTCGTAACACGCTGCGAGTTTGAACAGAAACAGCACAGTGCCGCAATTAACTTGAGAATAAGAAAAAATCAAATATCAAAGGCCTAAATTCTTTCATACTTTCACAGAAATCAGCAGCAAACACATCATGCAACAAATGAAAAGGTTTCCTGTTCTCCTGAGTTTTCCATTTATACACCAGCACTTACCAAGTAACAGGTTAAACAAGTCTTATCTGCATAGCATGGACTAAGCAGGAACAGAAGGAGATTAGCAATGTTTGTAGAAGTCTGCTTATACGCTCAAAAGCCTATTTAAAAAATCTTTCCTGCAGTCTCTGCCAGGTTAGAAGTATTGCACAAGTACTTCCTAATTTTTCCATCCACACACAGAACGCCTGCTACTTTTCCCATGGTTTGTAGCTTTTGTTTGATTTCATGAAGAGGCGCACGCGCTCCCGATCCGGGCAGCTCTCTGTGCTGGAGCCTCAAGCTGCGGTCGGCCCCTCAGTCTGACGTCCCCGTAACAAAGCGGCTCATTGTCATTCAGAAGGGCTTGGAGAGCGCTCAAACCACGCAACAGCAATAAGCCGTGACAGGGTGCATTAGGCAGGTACCGAAGCATGCCTAATGCACGTTGCGAGGCATATGCCCCCCCCCAACACACTCGGAGGTACTTCACCTTTCCTTTCTTCTGCTTTTTTAAAAATTTGCGTACCTACCTAGTGCATTTTACACGAGCTACCGCTACGAGCGACTACAAAAAGCTACTCTTCTAAGGGAATAAAGAAAATGCCACAAATACCTTCTCCCTTCAATTGTGGACAGATTCGTTCAACAACCTCCTAGCTTTCCAATTTAAAAAAAAAAAAAAAAAAGACCATTTTCCTCCTATACTCTAGCGAGCAACAAAGGGCCTTCTGCAAACGTGTGGAGCCAGGTGTGCCGGGCAGCACGGGAACTGCCCACAGTAAACTGTGGGAAAGGGGAGCTCTGGTGGGAGCCAGCAAGGCTGCTTCCAAAATATTTACCCTGCCTCCCCGAGCATGTCTTCGCTGATAACCCTGCTCTGTTCTGGAGAGCACGCAGCTGTACAACCAAACGCACTGCCAGATCAATACCGAGCCAGTCCGGTTTTGCCTGCTGCTGCCGAACGTAGGTGAGACATCCGAAAGACAGCTTCTGTCAGGACTAGCGTGCCTTGGGAGGCTTACAGCAGCGCCAAGAAATCCTCAAGTCAGCGTGCCTCTAAACACATCCCGTGCGGCTGGAAAACCATGCGCTATTTTTTGTGAACCACGCAGCAGCAAAAGCCATGATTTTTCCAGGGAGGCAGAGGGACAATGCATTTTCCAGCTGAAATGGCAAACTACTGCATAGCAGGAGTCCTCTGCCAGTAACTGGGCAATCTGCTGATTAATACTTTTTCTGGGTTGCCTCAGGACAGTGCAGGCATGTGTATCTCGGCACTACTAATGAATTGCTCTTTGTGCATTTATCCTGGTAGAATTTAGGTGTCCCACACAGCGAGTACACTGAATGAGGCAATTTCTACCTCCGAAAGCACTTACATTGTCCATTTATTTGCCATGCTTAGCCTGATGATCAGACTGGCACTCAATTATCCTTCTTAGCAGCTGAAGTGTTTAGTGTACCCCATTTACCATTCCTCCCTCCCCACCGTCCCCCCCCAGTACAGTAACCACAGGGGGTGGGCAGACACTGACAGCGCCGCAATTAAGAGATTACTCCAGGTTTTGTATTTCTGCCTGGTTTCACGGTCCCATTAAAAGCCCTTGGTTAAACAATCGAGCAACTGAAGGCGCTGCAACTGCAGGAGCCCCACCAGTGGGTGCCCATCGAGCTTGGCCCCAGTGAAGCAGCCCAGGAATGGAGATGGGCTCCCAAAATCGGGGAGAGGACAGCCAGCACGACTGCAAAGCGGCCTGTGTGGAGTAAACACGGGAGGAGCATACAGCCTGCCAGGCACTTGGGTGAAAGCAGGGAAGAGTCACCGGCCAGACACCTACGTGCAGGACGGGAGGGTTTCCCTGTAAATGCAGCAGCTTTGCTCGTGTCGAGTAAGAAAGAGAAACAGCAATGACGTTTTACTTCTCTAAACAGTGACCAGTCCTGTCCCTTACATTCCAATACAGATGTGGGGCTTGGTAATTCAAACACTGTAGACACCTCCAGCATTCATGCAGACTCGTTCAATATATTTACCACCAAGCAAACTGGACAGTGAAAAATATTTGCCATTTCTGTGAGTTTTTTTTGTTGTCATCTTTTTTTTTTTTTTTTTTTAAGAGTTTTGTTTGTTTACTTTTCTCCACTTTACAGGCTATGCTTCCTCCTCACCCAGAACAATCACCGGGCGCCCAGCTTTGTTTATGGCTAGCTCTACCTTCTTGCACTTTGTTGCGGTTTCTGTATTTCCTTTCCTTCTCTTTCTGCAGCAAGCCACTTTTTCTTTCCCAAGTCACTGCCCTCTGCCTGACCCAACCTAAGCCCACGAGTACCGCAGGTTACCGGTGAAAGCCCACCCTCCGTCACATGGAAAACTTCAGCCATGAGACACGATCACAGAGTGAAGCCCGTGCGAAGTGAAAGGGCTGTGCCAACTGAGGAAGGTGCACTTCCTTCCTGCTCGGACCGGCAGGAAGCACGTGGAGCGAACAGACAGACCAGCCGCAACCCCTGCAAATGGAAATCTGACAGCATGCTCAACTTCAGCTGTATTAAAAATATGCCTGCCTCAGCCATCAGAACATATGGTCACATCACATCAACTTTGCTTTCCTTTTTCAAGGAAAGCAAAACCTGACAGCCAACTGGTACACGGCAGCTAGTCAACACACTTGTTAATTACGTTGCAGCTCTTCTATTGTATTGGCTTCAACACCCTCTGTAGCATTTTGTTTCCAGTTTCAACCTTCTAAGGGGTTGGGATCTTTCCAAGCGGGCTCTGAACTGGCTGTCCTTTTGTCTGGAGAAACCACCACTCTCGAAGGAAGCCATGTATGCCCAGACAATATCGGCGGTGCTTTCGTGCCAAGCTTGCAACCACGGCTGGAAAATTGCAGCGAGGTGCCGCAGGAACGCACGGGAGGACTTTCACCAGGCACTGCAGCCTTCTGTCCGTTCGGGACATCTTCCAGGGGCACGTCGCCTTCTCTGATAAAACCTCCGGAGCCTCTGCCCGTATGACGACTTTCACGGCAGCGTCCCATGGCCTCTCCCAGTCCCTGTCCTCTACAGCACGGTGGCAATGGGCAGCTTCAAAAGAATGAATCAGCACCGCCGCTCCCTGCGGTACCTCACCCTCTGACCTCCCACGCGCCTTTCCCAGCCAGGCTTATTCATCGCCCTGAGCACGAGGCAGGAGGCATTTTGCTCTCCCAGGGACTCAGCAGATGCCTTACAGTAAGCACTGCGCCAAATTTCCAGGGCTTTTAAATCCTTCTGCGTACGCTGTCGGATTCTTCCTCATCCCCTGACCGCCTCTCGAGCAACCTGCCCCAAAGCAGGCGCTGGCTGGGCCATCACCCCACGCGCTTCCCGGGGGTTGCTTCACCCCTCTGTCCCGGAGAATCACCAGAGAGACATCCGCAAACACAGCGGACAACAACTCCAACACCCGCTAACCCCTGAAGTAATCCAAGCCACGGCCAGCCAAGGCATCTGTGGAAAGCTAGGCATTTTCTAGAAAACATAAACTGATTGTAAAGATTTGGAGTAATCCTTTCCTTTCCTTTCCCTTTCCCTTCCCTACCCAGGAGAACTGAATTTCCCTACATTCTCCGCACATACTCTCTAATAAATTCTGTATCTTTTCCATACTACTCGGTTGTTCAGTTGTCACAGTTACTAAACACACGACCAGAAAAGAATAAAAGTTTTTGCACAATGGACATGGTATGCGAAAGTATTTCTGGGGGCACATGAAAAATGGGAAAGGGGAAACAACAGAACTACTATTTCTGCATTTTCTGATTCTACCTGAAGCCTTCCTTTTATCCAACTTCACCTCAGAAAAACTACTGGAATATTTTCTGGCTAGTATTTTGTGTCTCAATCCTTTTTTTTTTTTTTAAACTTAATACTTCCTTGTTTGAGAAATACGACGTTTGCAGTAATAAACACAACAGAAAAAGAACAGGAAAAGAGGAAATAGTAAGATTAATAGCCCTCCCCTCTCCCACATCTCCTTTTCTCTGTCATGCACACACAAAGAAGTCATTCCTCGGTTTAAGGCTGTGAATCAGGAACCCATCTGGAGCACCTGCTTACACAGATGCAAAACCCATCCTCCACACTTCACTTCTAGCTCCAGCTCAAGAATTGCTGTTGCGCGCAAGCTCAAGCAGGGCTCCTCAGCTGGAATGCTTTCTGGAACTGGACTTGAGAGCTGAAAGGAAACAAGGAAACCAGATACTGATCTGAATTTCTCCTCTCTGTCTCAGAAGTAGCCCACTGCCTTACAACCCAGGAGTCAAGCCTCTCAAAAGTGACTGCTGCTGGTGCCTCAGAGCCTGTTCCGCGCGTGTTCAGGGACTCCTCCAGGGGAAGCAATGAAACATCGAACAAACCGAAACAAATCACTGTTTGCTTGGCACACTGCTATACATAAATGGTCTGTAAAGTTGTTACACTCAAGTAAACATAGCTTACATTAATTACCATTTGTAAATTTCCTTCATTAGGCTGAGAGAGGGGCAGATGGCACATTTTCAAAGGAAGCCATTTTAAAAAAAAGGAAACCATTACCTTGATATTTAATCCATGCACAAAGGAACAGGCACAAAAATAAATCATTTCCCTCACACTTCCCCTGTCCAGAAGTTGTTTATTTCTTCATCTGCCCCATGACCGACCCCCCTCGCCCGCCAAGTCAGCAGCAGGAAAGGACCAAAGGAACAAATGAAAGGACAGACAGTACAGAAACCACCAGAAGAAAAGCAAAATATGGGCTTGGGGCACAGAAAGGAAAGAGTTCTCTTCACGACACCTTCTTCTATAAGGCATTTCCATCCGACTTTTTCAAGGGCGTGGAGGGGGGTATTTTTAAACATTACTTTTGAGTTTTACGTTTGTTGTAGCTGAAAATGACTTCTTCTCCCCTTCGCCTCTGTTTTGGCTAGCACAAATAATTGCTGCCACATCACAAAGCCACAAGAAAAAGCACGCCTAAGAGAGCTGGGTGGAAACAGGGCCAAATGCACGATCCTTACCTGAGACACCATGCGCTCCACATGCCTCTTCAAAATGAAGTACAGCACAAAAGCAATTCTTAGGGTAAGCACAGAAACAGCTGTATTTGACCTCAAAATGACATAAGATTCAGTCCATGAAAGGCCTGAATGTCAAATAATTGTTCATTAGATTTAAGCATCAATCCAGATCCTGTCTGGCTTTACAAGCATTACATGATAAGTTTGTTTTGGTTTTGTTTAATAAAATATCACATGGAAACAGATTTTAATCAATTGCTAGGATAAATTCTCTCACAAGTTATTCAGCTAGCGAAACAACATCAATGCATACCAACACAGCTGCCAAAAACCAGCCTGAGGTGGGTTTGGTTGCAATTATCAGATTATGTGACAATTACAAACTGTTTTCATTTAAAAATCACGGAAAGATGGTTCTGGCTGTGAAGAGCAGTGCTAGACCACCTTGGATGCCTGTGCTGTAAGAGAAAGAACAGCAACGGGCTCCCTTCAGCCCATCCATTCAGCCGGTCCCTCCAAAAACCTACGAGAAAGGGATGCGCAGTTAGAGAAACCCATCTCCTGCAGGTCTGTTGGTGTAACTGACTTGGAATGAAAGCACACCTTCCAAATCATCAAGAACCAGGCTGATTCACGTATTTAGAAGGGGCCCGGAAGCGAAGTTTTAGATTTATCATTTCTGCAAACTGACAGCGTCGCCCACCCACGTCCACGCGCCGTGGTGCCACTCGTGCAGCGCTACGCTGTGCTCAGCGACATGAAACACAGGCGCGGAAATGGCAGCGCGGGGCTGTCGCATTTTGGCTCGCTCGAAGGCCGAGCTCATCCCATTTACCCACCGAGGGTTTGATGATGGTCTGGAAGGAGGAGGGGAGAACAAAAACAAAACAGAACTTAAGGGCAACTTCAGAGGGGAAGGCTAGGTTTTGCTGAAAAGAAAGCTGTTCACATAATTTTTTCTTCTCCTTTCCCAAGTTAAATTCTTCATCCCAAACAAGCTGGGCCGCCTTGCACACACGATGTCATGTAGCTGCACAGAAAGTCAGCTGTGGCAAAAGAACAAGTTTCTAGCGTGGTTTACTCTTGCACAAGAAGCTGCAGCCTGTAGATGGCTATTCACAGTCAAACCTCAAGCACACCTTTGCACTCAGAGATGCTTATGAGAAACGAGTTTAAGCCAGTAACTCTTCCTTTAGCTGCTGCTATTAATGGTTCCCTATTAGGCTACAGAACTGCTCAATACAAACACTTGTATCCTGCTAAGAAAGACTGGAAAGTAAAGCTTTTTTTCCCCTTGAATAGAACTTGCTGAATATGTTAAAAATAAGGTGTTTTTTTTTTTCCATAGGTAACTAATGAAAAAGAAAACCCCCCAGCATCTGTTACAACTAGATGGCACATCTCCCATGGCATTATTAGTGCCATCCATGTTCTCTTTCAGCTTCAGTGCTTGCAAATTCTTGATTACTTTATACCATCTAACTTACAAACTCTGCTTTTTCCTGACAGGGAAGAATTTCAGCCAGCTCCTTCAAACATCGCATCATTTTTACCCTGATAGCTTGATGACATTGGAAATTCTCTATACTGGAAGAAAAAAAGACATACAGCTGTTCCTTTATCAGCGTACGCTTTAACAGAGAAGGCTGGGAGTACTGGTGCCATTTTGGTAACAAATATACACAGAATCGTACATGAAAGCTCTTGGCACTTCAATCACTAACTGACCAAAAGTATTTTTTCAAAGGTGAAGCATTTAAGTTGCTGAATTTTTCCATGTCAGCCAGTTTAGGAAGTTTTTTAGTCTGTTATTTTTAATGCCTCAATGTATGAGTCAACTGATTTTCACGCAGAACGGCATGGAAAAAAAAAAATGAATACCACATCTCGTTATTACGGTGTCTCTAAAAGGAGACTAGACTTCCTCAAAGAACGGAACACAAATCTACCTGTTCTTCTTTCCCTCCAGGACTTGGGCACTTCAACAGAATTTTATTCGTCTCTGGACTAGCAGCTTTCTGTGTGCCTGTGGTCCATTACACAGAGCCAGGTATTTACCCTTAGGAGGTTCACAAAGCTAGCTAAACAAAGCAAACCCGTTACTAGTTTGCTGAAGCTAGCCCAGGTAGAATGGGTAGGGGTTTGCAAACAGATAAGGATGATAAACGGTGCTCTAAAACCTTGGCACAGTGATCACGTTCCCTTTGGATATTAAGAGACTCGTGCATCTTTTGTCTGCAGGAGGCTATAGAATATTCTCTCAAGTCAAAAATCTGCAGAACTAAAAAGCCACATATACAAACATTTCACGGACACGCAGCATTTAAACAAATTGAAAACCATGAGCTTTCAAAAATAAAGGTGCATAAAGCACAGTCACAGACAGAAAAAATGCAGACTTCACGTGCTTTTGGATCGGTACTGACAGAGCTTTAAAACCGGCCCATTTTTGCGGGGCAGAATATACTGGGGCACCGTCGCGAGATGCCTACCAGCCGGCACGGGAGACCACCCCGGGGACAGCCCCGGAGAGCAAGGCTCCCTCTGCAGCCCGGGACGCAGCCCAAAGCCGGGCGCCCATCGTCCCGCAGCGAGAGGGAACTGCAAGGCAGGCTGCGGTTACACGCCCTACAGGTGGCTCTGCCTTCCGCTGTCGAGTATGAGAGGCACGAGCGGGAGAGCGGCAGCAGAGCAGCCACCGCAGGTACTGCGCGGGTGCAGGCAGGCCCCACGACGCCCTTCTCCCAGCGGTGCGAAGGGTTTCGTTCTCCACCTGTAAACCTCAGCCAGCCATCGGCTCAGCACAAAGTCACGAGAGACGACGAGGCGCCAAGTCTCCAGCATAATCACGTTATTTCCCGTCGCCGCTCTCCCTTCTCCCCCTGTCCCCCCAGACAAGTACCGCGACCAAACGCAGTCTCTTCACTCACCCGCTGAAGACGCAGCATGATGTTTTAAAATAAGGAACAGCAGCTGCACACATTATTTTTGCCAAAGGACATGCAGCAGGACAGAGGAGTAAGCGCGTTCCTCACGTCAGGCTGGGCTGCACTGGCAAAGGCAAAACCAGCTTTTCCGACAGAGGCACACAGCGTGCACCCGCTGACTGACACGCGAGGCACCTTCCCTTTTGCGACTACAGAAACCACGGGCGTTTCAGCGCTTTTAAGATAGACAACTCCAGAAGTAACTCTGATGGCAACATTAAAAGGAGCGTGTAACGTGTCAGCAGGCAGGACAGAGACCTCCAGGCCGGGCTGCTGGAGACCTCTCGGTCCCGCTGGACGTGGCTGGGTGCTGTCCTTCCCCCCGTGAGCCCAGCAGCCCGCCCCAGGAGCGTTCCTAGACCGACAGCCTGCTCTCAGCACAGCCACGGGCTTACCGGCACTGGGAAAACAACTTTTACTAGAACAGCTTGTTCTGCCCAGGGTGCGGGGACGGGCAGCGTTTCACCACAGGGCTTCCCAACAGCCAGCGCATTCCCAGCCCTCAGATCGGGATGTTTTCTCCAAAACAGCCTGCTGGGAAGAGAGGATCCTTGAGAAAGAGCTGCAGGCCCGTCATGGGGGAGAGTTTCTAAGCCGTACTCGCAAAGATGGATTAGCTCTATAATATTTTTTTAAACACAATCTCACAGACTGCAGAAGCACAAGAATACTGAAAGCAGTTTCTTATCAGGTGTCTACAACTCTTCCAAGATGTAAAAATCTCTTTACCGCTACACATTTCAGTAATTCCTTGCAAGTTCGGATACTAACAGCCATCAGTATTTCAAACCATAATGCCCATAACTCAGCTCAGGGAAAGAGGGGAAAAAAAAGACTTTCCCTTCAGAAGAGGTACACGCACTCACATACCTCGCATGCACACGCCAGCTGCTAAACGCCACTGCGCCATGAAGGAGCTGCTCGTACGTTGATGAATACATCACTTGCCGCTTATAGATTACACGGTATATGGTATTCTGAGCAAAAATGTAGAGAAATGAAACACCACCATACGCTTCTCGGTTTGCTTTTTTTTTTTTTTTGAAAAAAAAATGGCATCTGCTGTACTTTTCTTGTTTAGGTTTTGGTGAGGATTTTTTTTTTTTTTTAAATGAGTACACAAATGAAACCCACATTTTATTTTATTTTTACAGTTCTGAGAATGAGTTTTACTGTTGTCACAGAGGTTAACCATTAACCATTTGCTTGTCAATCTTTCTCTAAAAATTAAAGCAGGGACAATGCTCTCTCTTAACCTGATGGGTAACGTTGCAAAACAACAACCACTTAATACAACTACAAACAACAGCTCTAAACGCCACACAACCTCCATGCCGAGGCTAATCCAGAAGACACAGATTACATGTCCACATGAAGCGCACAGCAGCCAGGATGAAGTCTGCCCGTTCCGCCCTGCCTGGACACCTCACCTCGAGGAAACCAAGACCAGTAACCTACTCACCACTGAAACTGGCCGAGCACCTCCTCACTGGCAGGTTTGTGCCCCACATACCTGCTGCTTCCTGCCTGCCACCTCCCTTCCTCTACAAGGGCAGTAAAATAAACGCACAGGCCCAAACCCGCGCGGTAAATGGCTGGCTTCTGCACCTGGGCAGCGGCTAGGACCTGGGGGTCTCTTCCCCAGACTGCCTGGCAAGGCACAGCAGCGCGAAAGCTGCTCACCGCACACGCGCGGGCGCTCGCCTGCTCCCCACAAAGACCTCGCGCCGCAGCGCTGCAGCCCTCCCTTCGCCCTGCCGCGCTGACACGCCGCACGCACCTCGGGGCGACGCCTGCCCCAGCCCGGCGAGCGCTACGTGTGCCTGCTCGCTTCCATCATGGCCACAGCCAGCCCCAGAGCCTGAACCGCGTCACGCAGCGCGGCCCTGCTTTTTTCACTGCGGCCGACCTCCGTGCCGTGCTCACGCCTCAACAGGATGAGTGCCTTCCCGGTTTTTTTTGAGGCTCGGGCATCCCTACATAAAAACAACTCCTTTGCCACTGCTGCTTATTAGGCAGGCGGTGAAACAGCCTCTGAGGTCCCTGCCACCCTGCATTTGCACGGGGCCGCAAGGAGACGGCCTGCACGCCGTGGAAGACTCTTCCCTCACCTCCCTGTAGCCCACCATGCCAAGAGGAACAGCATCCTAGCAGCTCTCCCGTGTACTTCACCGAGACCCCTTTGATAACTTCTTTCAAAGGATTTAAGAACTTCGGGCTCTCATTCACTATGACTACACACAGAAAGAAAACGCTGAGGGGAATTAATGCCGTTCATCAAAAGCTTGTTTCCTGCTACTTGTGCTGCATCTTGCATTTGAACTAGCAAACAATTTTCTCCTAAAAAGCAGAGAAGATGCCTCCCTCTACAAAACAGATTCAGACCTGGCAAAAATTACGTGATCTGAGGAAACATTCCCTTCCATACCAGGTCCGGCACACCACGACCACAGCATTTCAAAGGTTTCAGGGCGCTTGGGTCCTATTACTTACAGCTTGGACCTGTAACCCCACCACCCCAACAAACAAGCTGGGTATCTTCTTCTCTGGGGGGAGCTCCAGCTGTGGGGCATTTCCCCGCCGGGCTGCCCCACAGCAAGGGACCGCAGGCTCAGAGAGCCCAGGCAAGCAGGTGGCTGCGGACGGAAACACCCCAGGAGCCTGCACAGCATGCTGCGGGGCAGCCGGCACCGCACGCCGCAGAAAAGCCACGTGTATTTCTACAGCAAGGTTCACGAGCAGCGTGACAGCAAAGCCACCGCGGGATGTGTTAGCTTTCAACTGACAGGTAAGGTGCAACAAGACACTGCTTCAGCCCTTCTTCACCCGCATCAGCTGACTGGAATGCAGTAGCACCAACACTCACATCTGCCTGTACCAACAGGACCCACGGAACAAACATGTTATGAAACGCGTCTGTAGATCTGGCCCGGAAAGCTGCGAAATGGCACGGAATAAAAACCAAGCTGCATCCTTCAACGCAGCTCTTCCTCGGGGAGAAGCCTCAGCATCACTCCCTTCCGAAGAAACTGTTTCGCTGCATTTACTGTGCTTTAGATGCAGATACAGCCACAAGGCTTTTGCGCACAGCACCTCCTCCTTTTTCTACCGAAACGAGTGGCCCATCCTGGTTTCAAGACTCCTCTGGGGTTAGCTGCTGTGACTCGGCTGTCGGGGTGCAACAGGAGGGCTTCCCAGGGTGCTGCTGCCCATCCTCACCCTTCCCCGCAGCTGGCTCGGGAGGAGCAAGGTGAGCCCAGTGGGGATGTCGGCACGACACCGACTGCACTTTGCGCTGACTCTGCTACCCTGTCACCCACGTACGACGATAAGGAAACGGTGTTCATTCTGCCTATCCGCAACCACACTAACAGTGAGCACGTCTAAAGGCAAGTTTTATGACAATCGGAAACTCCTAGCATCCATAACAACACAGGATTTATTTATCCGTAAACTCTAAGTGTAATCAACAGGGTCCACGGCTAATTTAAAATTATCCTGACCAGCCTGAGAACAGCAGCGTACCTCTCCAAAAAAGCAGCCATTCATTTAAAGATCCTCAGCTTGCGATTGCCACAGCAAAGCTCATTTTTTAGGGAGCAGAAAAGAGCTGGGCTCCACTGCTCAGTAAAGGAGCCACATCCTTGTGCCTCACCAATCTCTGGCTGTAGCTGTTACAGTGACAGAGGGTCTCGGTCGGTCCCACACACCTCCCAGGGGTCCTGCCGTACCTTGGAGAAGCTGCACGGCATGTGCCGAGTATCACGCCGCATCCAACAAGAAAGTGAACTTGTGAAATTCAGAAGCAGAACTGAGCAGAATGACATGTTCGTGAATACAGCATAAAAACCTGACACAGACCATATCGCCTGGGGACACTACGAGCATCAGATCAGCCGCATGTTCCAGAAGCGAGTGCACAGAGAGCTACAGCTGCAAGCCTACGGCTCAGCCAGCAACTTAAAAACAAAAACCTCTACATTCTACACATAACAACCCAGACCAAGGGATCGTTTCTCCACCTAATGATTCTGGATATAAGCTAATTACAGTAGCCAGTGGTAGAAGCTGATTCATCTCAAACAACTCAAACAAAACACCCAACTCACCATGTAATCAATTCTTAAGATTCAGTACTAAAAAAAAATAATTGTTACAGCATCCATTATTACCACACCAATTTCTCAGTCCTCACTACTGCAGTTTTTAGAATGCTGACAAGCAGCAACAGGCATGTTTTACCACCTTGTTTTCCTCACCCTTCCACCCTTCCACACAACAAAATCCAAACACTATGGGAGCTGCCCAGGATCACAGCGCTGAACCTGAAGGAAAGGTGCAGGATCTTCTTGCTGCCAAACCTGCACCCTCCCCAAGTTCACATCCCTTGCACTAGTTGTGCATACTGAACACACAGCATGGGAGAAACAGCACGCCCGAGCAGATGGAGGAGTGCCTGAAGGCCTCATACTGAGTGATACCCAAAACGCTGCGGTGTTCTGTATCATACCACCTCAGCAGTAATTTACTAAGCTTGCAGAATTTTTTTTTCTTGCTTTTTGTTTTTTACAAAAGAGATGCAAACCCAAAAAGCTCACCCACATCTTTTGTCAGCTGCCTAACAGAGAGAAGCCTCTGGCATGTTTTAACAAGTTAATTCCAAAGACATTTGGCCTCTCCTTCCTATGCAGTATAACTCTAATTATTTATTGCGCATACAAATTCATCCTTTGCTGTTGAAGAAAAGCTTTTACATACTCATACAGAACACATCTCTTGGACTGAGGCGGATAACCCCGCTGACTTGTGCCACCAGAACAGAAGTATCACCAGCACCGAGCCTTCTGGTAAACGTAGCCTCTCTCCTGCAAGAGATTCGTTTCTGCTGCTCTTGTTCACTCCTACTCCCTTTTAAATGTCTTTTAAAATGAGCAATTATCAGGCTTGAACACTGATCCTCAAGCATACACAGGTTGCCTTCTTACTCACCGTGCCGAAATGCTCTGACGCACTTTTAGAGCGTAAGAGCCTCATAGCATCCTGACAACAGCCGAAGCCAATGCAGAGGATGGAGGAGAAGGGAGGCAGGTACATGCCATGGGTCATTTATCCCGCAGTCGCAGTACACGGCCCCGTGGACCAGCCCCCGAACCCTTTCCCTCCCTTCCATTTTGGACCACTCGATGGGCAAAACTCAGCTCTCAGCGGTGCGGCGCCTGGCCTAAGAGCCTCCTCTGCCCCTTGCGGGTTACAGATGGGGCTGGGGGCTGCTGCTGGGCCCTGCTGCCCCAGAAAACGGCTGTGCGACCTCCAAGACATCAACCGTGCCCCCGGCCTTGGAGCCCTGCCAAGCTTCAAGGCCAGCCGGCAGCACCAAGATTTATGCCGAGTCCTCTCTTAGCATGCGGGCTTATTAAAGCAACACGCTGATAATGCAGGCCAGTAAATCACGCGAATAAAGTGATCGCACAAAGGGGAAAAAAAAAATGCTGGAAAATTAAACCTTCGTCTCTTTGTTAAGTACTCCCAGGCTCCCCACACACAGAGAGAGCAGACAGTTGTAGCTAGAGAAGAGTTCAGCTGTTAACGAAGCAATCAATCTCCCAGTCCTTCCTCCCCAAACCTCAGGGCTCTGTCAGTTTGCAGTTTGCAATTTAAAGGCAGCTCTTGGCCTCAAAGCTGCAGAGGAGCACCGCTGTGAAAACACAGCGCCGGTGCCAAACTTCTGCTTAGGATATGCCACCATTTTCCTTTCCGCCCGCAGGAAAGGGGAGCGGGGTGGTTGCGTGGTACGGGTTTCCCTCTTCGCCACTTCTCAAATGCGCCTTCGAGCACCCCGAGAGCTGCCAGGGGTTTCACAGGTACCGCAAACAGCACCGAGCGCTGCCGCGTGAAGTACCGCGGCCCCAGGAAAGCTGCCTCCCGCTTGCTGAGCGTGAGACTTACTTCAGCCAGCGTGCCTCCCCTCGCCGGAGAACTTTTCTTTAAAAGCCACAGCTCGTGGCCAAGCGTTTCCCCGAGGTGGACACGCTGGCTTGGACGTGCGCCCGGACTCTGCCCGGTGGTCTCCGGCGGCTGCCCCCCGCCTCTCCAGCAGGTCTGCGCGCCGCCAGCTCTCCGGTCCGACGCAGCGCGGGCCGCTCGCCTCGCGCACCGCTGCTGCCAGCGGTCGCAAAAAGCTGTTCACGCTGCCTGCTCGCACCAGGCGGCTTGCAGGAGAAAATATTAAAAATAAGGAGCAATGGACAAGTGCGCGAGGGAAAAGAAAATCAGCTGCAAAGAGCTGCTGAGCTGATGGACAGGGAGAGGTCTGACAGGGAGTAGTCAAGGCCCCGTTTTGCCCGGGAAAGGAAAGTTTAGGCGGACAGGAGACAGCGGGCACTCCTGCCAAGCCCCGGGGGCACCCTCACCCCCGCCAGCCCCCGGCGGGGCCGTGCCTTCGCGCCGTACCTCGACTGGGCAGCCATGGCGAAGCTCAGGCCGCCCCGCGTCCAGCCTCCATGAGGTGTGCCGCCGGCCGGCCCGGGGCTCCTCGGCCATTTGCCGGCCGCGCTACGGCGCCGCCCGGCAGCTCCTCATCGCCCCGCTCTCGGCGGCCCGGGCTCGCTGGAGCGCAGCGTTACGCTCCTCTTGAGCGACATCCGGGCCCTCCTCCGGCTCGCCGCATTCCCCGCCGGCAGGGAGGGCGCGGCGAAGCGGCCCCCGGCCTGCGGCCGCAGGGGGGCGGC